>JARHVA010000729.1:3515000-3565000 GCA_037957365.1 Torreya grandis
CACCTTGACCAAAGATTCCTCAAGCTCCAATTTTTATATCCATACCAAATGTGAATGGATCAAATTATTCTAATGGTCTAAGCTATTCAAATAATATATCAAAATTAATAAAATTTAAAGATCCAATACCACTAAAAATATATCCTAAATTTAGTGATCATGAACTTGCACTTCTTATCCATGAGGATGATGATACTCATATGCCTAGATTAAGAAAATGTGGTGGGTTTGAATTAATGATAAATCCAATGGAAAAAAAAATCTTCCCATAGAATATCATATTTCTATGATGATGACTATTGAGGATATTCAAAGACAAGCTTCTATAATTCAAATGCAAATGTGGATTCATATAATAAGCAAATTCTTTCAAAATATATACTTGAATGTATTTATGGTATAAGGTGAGCACATCCTTAGTGGTTGAGAAGCTCCTGCAAGTGTTATAACTTGGGAGCCATCTTATTTACTCTAACTTGTATATGCATAAAAGTTGAAGAGATATCAATCACCTCATCATTAACAAAAATATATAGAATATGCTTCATCATTATTAAATAATGTTAAATTGCTAACTTTCCACAATTGAAATATTATGATAACCTTGAATAAATTACATATAAAAAATATATATGATAACCACCAAGAATTATCCTAGAATAAGGTCAATTATGAATAAAATGGATCTAGGTGGAAGTGATGAAAGATGCTATGGATCAAATTCTAAGTAGATTGGGCTTTGATTCATGTCCAAAAGAGATATTTGTAAGACTCTGGTCTAAAATAAGCAAGACACTTTGGTTGAGCAAGCCCAAAACGGATAAGCCATTCTTTGAATAGAAGACACAAATAAACTAGGTACTAAATGAGATGAGCGAGGTTGAGTTCAAACTTAGCATTTCATATTATAGTAAGTCCAATAATCAATGTTCTAGGTGAGGAATTTAGAATCTAATACTATTTTAACTTGTCCAAAGTTGGAGAGAATGGGCTCATGATTTGATAATGGATACCTATAGAGTAATTATTTAAATGAATATCATATTTTCATCTTCAATGATTCAACCAAACCTATGGAGACTAAAAAAAACTATCATATGTAGCATGGCATTAGACATCATCTCTTATCTATGCATAGAATTTAAGTAAGTGTAAATTTATTATCTTATATTTTTATTTTAATAGAGGTCAAGGGTACCAATCACTATAATAAGTCATATCTCTAACCTTATTAATACCTTTCTTTAAGAGCCTAAAATATTTCATATGTGGTAATTATTCTATGAAAAGATTTTAATTGGTCATAATAACTGAAGGATAAGCCAATCCAAAATTCATCACCCACATATTTTATATAGGGTCTTAAAACATTTAAATCTTTCCAAATGCTTTTAGAAACAAAATAACCCTAAACATTGATGGGGGCAATGATAAAAATTAAGTTGAAAAACCCAACATTTTTTTAACTAAGTTTACCATAAGGCAAACAAGAGGCAATACAGTGTCGTAAAAGAATTTTTTAGGCTCTATTCCCTCCAATTTCTTGAACCATCCATTTAACACACATATAAATAATTTTATTGTAAATGAAAATAATACCTATACGACCTTTCTCATGAGGAAGACAATAAGTATCGTAAGAAACTCCATGATACCCTTGTGTTTCTTAACATTGGCCATAATAAATCCTTATAACTTTGTATAACTTATCATACAAATTTATAAATGGGACCAAACAAGAAGAATAGGTAACATGGGTGACCTCTAAAATGTTAAAAAAAACTTAAAATTTTCCTACTAAGAAGAGACATTTCAAGATCCAATATTCTACATTTTTCTCCACTTGATCCATGACATAATGCCAAAGATTAGAAGGAGAGCTATCAAAATCAAATAGAATACAAATACATTTTAATTTCTCTCCTTAGTTAGCTTAATTCTAGTTACATTTCTTAAGCCATTAATCATAGGCATCATGTTTTATCTAAATCATTTTATTTTCGCACATCACATATTATAAAACAAGGCTTGATAAAAAAATATTTTGATAATTCAATGTGTCTCTAATACCAACTTATTTCACATTGAGAGTGTGAAAACTATCACTATAAAGTGGCCATTAATGAGCTAAGAGGTGTCACATCTTGATTTCTCGATAAGCTTAATAACTTTTTTGCTTTGTGGATTCTTATGATTGTTTGTTGATTGATTATTATTTAATTAAGATTTATATCATATGATGTTTATGGGACATTAATATGTTGCTTAGGATACATGATTAAATTTTATATGAGTTATTTTTACTTGTATATTTTTTATATTTTGATCATGTTGTTAGTTTATATAGTAGTATTTTAAGGATATATAATTATATCACAAGCTAAGTATCTTATTTATCATGATTTGGATGTAGGATAGATTCATCCCTCATAGTGTGATGGAAGGAGAACATTATAAGAGAGGGTGGCATAGATAGAGATGTTGGAGGATGATGGAAGAAAAACTAGATACATATGCACACACCACATTAGAATAATATATTTTGTGATAACTATGGTATGTCTTTTACATTAATTACATTTAGAAGACTGTTAGTAAATTTTTTTATATAATCATGTTACGATTTGATTCTTACGTCAAAATGATTGTGTGATTTCATTTATGATGGTAGTACATAGGTAGTGTTATTCTATGTTTATATTTTGATGCTTATTATGATGTTACCAGAATGTCTTAATTCATTGGCTGGTTTAAAATATATATGATAGAGATCATTGTGTTAATTAAGGTTATAATGTGTTATAGTTTAATTCTTTGATTTTAATATGTATCACATAGTCATTTCTAGTCATAATATTGATAAAACTTATTATGAGTTTGTGGATTTATTGGTTTGGTATAATTAAGAGTTATCAAAATAATTTGAAATGATAGTGTAGTGGACTTTGTAAAGTTAATACATGGGCATATTAAGTCAAAAAAACATGCAGATACTTAAAGGATTAAAATAATGATTGTTTAGTTGTTTTGGAACAATCCAGATAAATAGGGATTTGTATTTGGATCTAACTTGAGTTAAGATCGATTAACCAAATTGATTTACAGATAATAGAGTTTTTGCATGATGGAAATAATGATAAACTATGAGTTTTGATGGTTCTAATTACATGCATTTAATGTATGAGAGAGTTTGATGGAAAAAGAATGATAATAATAAATTAGAGGGAAGTGAGAAGGGCACTACACGTTAATGAGAAGGAAGAGTGAGAAAAGAGAAGGGGTTGCAAATTATTCTAGAGAAAGAAATTACACAGTTGGAATCTATATTGAGGTTGGTGAAGTAATTATGTTTATGGTTGTTTGAATATAGTAAGTTCTATGTATATTTGACTAAATAAGGTTTTTCATAATTCATTTCTATGTAATTTTTATAAATAGATATAAATTTACCCTGTGAATGGCTCAATAATCAATAGAACTAAATCTATATCCACCAAATCCTTAAAATTTGAGGACTAGGACTGTGGGTAATTAATATGGGTAGAATAGTTTTTAGTTTTGGTGTGATTACTATATCTCTCAAGCTATGAAATTAGGATTTATAGAATTGTGTTTTAATATATATAGACTGACTATGTATATTTTTTTCGAAAAACCCTTAGCTTATATAGATGGACTCTGTATATTAGTTTTTCAATCTTAGTCTGACATAAATGGTTGTGAATATTACAAAACCTTGAGTTATATTCTAGACTGTGATGATAAATTAACTATATGTAAGTTGTTTATGAATGGAATGGTTGTTAAAATAACACCATGAGTGGATATGTTTCATTTAAACATTAAATTTCATATTTATATGGAATTCTTTAATTATGAGGAGACTGTTATACCCATTTTGGAATCTTATAGTCTATTCATGTCATTGATATTATGATGAGATGGATATATGTATATTGGATAATTACACATAAACATATATAAAAATCATTATATATAATTTGTATAATGTTTATGACATTTTGGTAAGTGATTCAATCCCTTTTACTTTTGGAAACATGTAATGTGTTTTAGAATCCTTTAGTGTATTCAATATATTTCATAAAATTAGTTGACTAAGTCAAACTTTAAATTGAGCATGAAATATTTATTTTAAGTTGAAATTATAAGGTTGATTATGTATACACTATTCAAAGTAAATTATTATGTTTGGCTGTGATTTATAATTATTTTTTATATAGTTTGATTAATCTAAGTTTGAATCGACTTGGATTTCATCAATGCTTGTGAGACTAGGGTAAAAAAAATCTTAAAATGACTAGAAGGGGACTCAATAAGAAAACTAAGTTTTACAGTTATTTTCAAAACTTGTTTAACAAACATCAAGGAATGGTATACCTATTTTAACTAAACCTAGGTTATGGTTGAATGAGAGAAAATAGATTTTGAATAGTTTCTATTAATAAAAAAAATTATGTTTTGAAAAAGGAAAAGAAAACAAGGGTTTCATATTATTAAAATCATTATATTTGATATTGTATGAAATTTATAGAATATGTATTTATATTCATTTTGTTCAAAATAGATATGAAGTTCCAAATGTAAAATAGAAGTTGAATATATAACAATTGTATACATTATACTTTGAGGCTATGGTAATCGAATACTTGGAGCATAATGGATACACTATTAGTTTATGACAGTACATTATTTTTTATATTTTTCTTATGATAAGGATAAAATGTGTATATATACATATATACAGTATATATCTATATGAATGTGATCTATATATGTACACATATTAATATATATTTATATTAATAAGAAGTATGCTTATAAATATGGTATATGCTATGATTGTTAATTAAGTTATAAAATACATGAAATATACCATGATTATATGTATATAGATCATTGAATGTACACCCAATTAATATGAAAGTTGGATTATTGTTTAATGTGAGTTTAGGCATTAAATGTAAGCTATTGAGCCTTGAAATTATTTATGACTGGTTTGTTTTAATTTGATAAATATACACATGGAAATAAATTGTGATAAATGTTATTTATCATAGATGGTACTACATATGAGTTACTTTTGAGATTTAGTAACTTTAATATCAAGATAAAATATACCGAAATGGTCTGTTATATTAAGGACTTACATTTTTACATTTATTATTTATGAAATAAACAATATGATTTGATATTCATTACATACATTTGATGAACTAAATATTCGTACTTTGATTATTTCTATACTTATCATGTTTTATGTCTAATGATCAGAAGTAATGTAATTGAATCTATTGGTTATGTTTTAATTTAAAAAATCTTGCATTGATGGCACTAAATATGTAGTGAGATGAACTTCACTATCATAGTTAGCATCATCAATGCAAGATGAGGGTAATTCGATCAAGTGGTGTGCATAAATTTTATTGATATTTGAGATCATTAACTATTTAAAAACTCTGGCCAAAGTAATATTTTAGTTAAACATTATCATTTCATATATTTAATTTACATGTTTATACGATATCATGTTAGAATGAGTTTTTTTATGACACACATCATGCATTATTTATCTTAAAGAAAATAGGGACTAGCCTGTCTCTCTCGACTCCCACACCATCACTATCAATCCATCCATGAAGGAAGGATCATCACCTAGTTCGGAGATTATGTAGGGGATCGATGGTTTGTGGTTGGTATGGAAAAGTGCTTGGATGATGCTCTCCCTCTCCACAACATTTCTTCATTAGAGACTCCACATGATATTACCATAGAATACTTGAGTTGATTGAGACTCATGATTCATAGATCCTTATATCATGTATTATATTTATTATTGTGACATTATTCTTGATGAAATTGTAATATATATTCATTTGTAAATTGAAAGCAGTGGCTATAATATTGTATCAGTCGTTGCTTAAATTATGTATTTATATTTTGTGTTAAATTGAATAAATCAACATTGTAATTATTTTTCTTAATTATTATCATGGTGATCAATAGTTAAATATATTATTACATGTCTATTTATGGTTAAACTACTTAGTGAATTTAATCTAGATCATGGGTTAGATTTCTCATGGTAAGGTCTGATGTTTGAATTTGTATAATTAGTTTTAGAAATAATTATACTATTTTGGTAAATTCTAGTGGAGATGTTACATTGCGGTATCACATATGCAACTCAAACCTTAGGACTTAATGAGTCCACTAAAATTTTATTATCCTTATGTTTAGCATAAATGAGAATAGTGAGAGGTAGATCATATGGTAAGTGTCATTAGAATGCTAATAATAATAACCCTCTGGTAGATCCTAATAGTTTTACCATGGATTAAGCAATAAAGTTAGATCATATTGTCACATCTATGAATGAAATTAGGGATCAAATTGCAACCATAAAATGAGAAATTCATTGTCATGAAGAGGAATCCCATCACAATATATCTAAAGATCATCTTGTTGAGTAATAAATTCCTTAAAAATAGAGGCATCAAGAAGTGCCTAAAGATACAAGAATTTATGTAGCTATAAAATTGGATAGAGATATGAAAAAGGTGAATCCACCAAATTTTAATGAAACCATTTAGAGAGATAGAGTTGAAGCATGGATGACAGAGATGGAAAAATATTTCAAGATTTGAAACTACTCTAATGTCACTAAAGTAGTTTGGGGAGCTTACTAATTGGCTGATGAAGCAACTACCTGGTAGGCTAATAAGAAGTTGGAAATGAATCGTAACTCTACCACCACCACTTGGTATAATTTTGTGACATTATTTAAATCATGGTAGATTCTACAGTTGTAATTTTATAAAAGCTTATAGATTATTATAATCTTAATCAAGAAGACCTATTGATAAATGAATACTAACAATATTTCACCAAACTTCTGAAGTATGTACCTTAGTACTAGGTAGATGAGAGTTTTATAATTAGTATGTGCATCATGGGATTAAAACATCATATTGATGGTGAGGTAGATTTGCATACATCATCTACCATAGATCAGGTCATTCAGAAGGTAGTCAATCAATAACAGAAGTTGAAATCTCTTAGATTAAAAATAAGTTCAAGAAAAAGTTTAGAAGTTATAACCAACTTTAAAAAATAAGAACTGGAAGAAAAGGAGTGTAAAATCCAAGAGTTAGTTCAAGAATCAGAATGCTAAATTCAGTAGTGGCACAGGTAATAGGAAACCTAGTAATAGTTTCAATGCTAGTTTTAAAGAAAACCAACAGTTTGATAGGAAAAGACCACCTGTAGGTTACTTAATTTATAGTTTTGACTATTTTTCTTGTAATTGTACCTAGGATAAGTTGAAAAAAAAGGGTATTACTCTATAATAGGGAATGTTTCAGTAATATATTCATGAAACAATTGACAATCATTAGGTCAAATTCTAAGCTTCACCAATAGAACCATCAGGTATTTTGTTTGACCATCCAATTTCTATTTTGATAGATACAAGGGATACATAATGTTTATTTCTCCTAAAATACTTAATAAGTTGTCTAGAAAAGTTGGAGTTATGGCATATGCATGTTCAATATAGTATGGGAATGAGTCAAAGGTAAAAGTTGACAAGTGTTTAGTCAAATTTAAGAATAGGTTATCCAAATTCACAATAATAGTGGATCTTTATGTAGCACCACTAGGGTCATATGATGTGATCCTAAGAGTATATTGGCTTGTAAATCATAAAGCCAAGGTTGACTACTATATAAATAAGGTTGAGTGTCAAGATGATTTTAAAAATTAGACAAAAATTCATGGGAAGAAAAGAGAGTTGAAGCTTAGGTGGATGTATATAGTTCAACTCAATAAGGCTTGTAGGAAAGGGTGCCAAGCATTTATTATTAATATAAATGAGATGGTAGAATGCAAGGAATCATCCATAAAAAATTATCATTTTCTTAGAAATTTTTATGATGTGTTTTTAGAGGAATTGATATGATTACCTCCTAAATATGAGTTTGATTTATTCATTGATATTATACCTGGATCAAAACCATAGTCTAAGGTACCATACATGATGACAACCACATAATTAGTTGAGTTGAAGGCTCAACTTTAGGATTTATTATCAAAAGGGTTGATTAGAATAAGTGTATCACCATGGGGTGCATCAGTAGTCTTCATCAAGAAGAAGGATGGTATTCTTTACCTTTGTATTGATTATAGAATGTTAAACAATGTAACAATCAAGAATAGATATCTCCTACCTCATAGTGATGATCTTTTTAATCAGATGCAAAGGGAAAATATATTTTTTAAGATTCATCTTAGAGCAGGATATCATTCACTAAGGCTATTTCAGAAATGGCATTTAGAACTTGATATGGGTAGTATGAGTTCTTAATTTTACCATTTGGGTTGACAAACTCTCTTGCATCATTTATGATTCTCATGAATAATGTGTTTAGAAATTATCTAGATGACTTTGTTTTGGTTTTTATGGATGACATCATCATATATTTTTAGAATGAATAAGATCATATTAAACATCATAAATTATTTTTGCAATGCTTTTAAAAACACAAGTTGTATGGTAATTTATCTGAGTATGCATTTTTTTCCAAGAGAAAGTGCAGTATCTAAGACATATTATCTTTAAGGATTGTATTTCAATACATTGAGCAAAGATACGAGCCATTATGGAGTGGTTGGCACCAAAAAATGTGCACAAGGTAATAATTTTCATGGGATTAGTAGGTTATTATAGGAAATTCATTCCAAACTTTTCTAAGATAGCTAATCTGATTACCTCTCTACAATGGAAGAATAAAAAATTTATCCAATTAGATAAGTGTGAATTAGCCTTTTAAGAATTAAAATGAGGCTTAATTTAACACTATTTCTAATAGTTTTTTATCATATTGGTCAATTATCAATGATCATCGATGCATCTAGCGATGGACTTTAAGGAGTTACTATGTAGGATGGTGTAGTGGTAGGCTATGAATCTAGGAAACTAAAAATTTATGAGGTGAATTATGCCCCTCATGACCTAGATATTCTATAAAATTTGTATGATTTTCAAGTTTAGAGGTATTATTTATTGGAAAAACCATTTGAGCTCAAAACAAATAACTTGGGGCTCAAGTGCACCTTCAAACCAACTGAATCTAAATGTTTGTCAAAGTTGATGATTAGAATTTTTATTTGATTATGATTTCTATAGTAGCTATATCAAAGAAAAAGAAAATGGAGTAGTTGATACCCTAAGTCATAGGAGGTACATAGTAGCTATGACTACTATTAGGAGTACTTTCAAGGATCAAGTGATCAAATTCTCACCAGAAGATGAATTATATGATCAAGTTAGGAAAGTATTATCTGAGAATACTCATAATTCTAAATATAAATGATTAACAATAGAGAATGATGGTGTTTTACAGTATAATGATAAGATGTGTGTACCACATAAATAGAATTTGAGGAACATAGTTCTTAAATAACTACACAATTCCCCATATTCATGATATCTAAGAGTAACCAAACTCATGGATGATATTAGACCACTCTATTTATAGAAAGGAATCAAGAAAGATACAGTAAATTTTGTGTCTCATTGTCTAGGATATTAGCGTGTGAAAGCTAAACATGTGCATCCAAATGGATTGTTGTTTCCACATGACAAAGTGAAATAGAAGTGGAAGATGATCAGTATGGACTTTGTCCAAGGTTTACCATTGTCATGGAATATGCATGACATGATATTGGTAGTAGTTGATAAATTAAGGTGTCTCACTTTATACTAGACAACTTAACTTATGATGCCCCTACTCTTGTGTAGAAATTAGTAAAGAAAGCATATCAATTACATGGTATTTTAGAGAATATCATTTTGAATCATGACTTGAGGATGACTTTTAAATTTTGGTTAACTATAAATTTAAATCTAGGTCCACAATTGAATTTTAGTACTACATATCACCCACATATTAGTTTAAAGATAGAGTAAGTTAATTATGTTTTTATAAGATATCATTCATATGTATTACATGGATTATAAAAAAGTGTAAAAATTACCTTCTATTGATTGATTTTTATTACAATAACTCATACCAATCAACTTTGAAGATGACTCCATTTGAAGTATTGTATGGAAGAATATGTAGAACACCAATCAGTTGGGACAGGTTGGAAGAAAGGGTAGTATTTAGACCTAAGATTATTTCAATAATAAAAAATTAAGTTAGGATAATCAAGAAGATGTTGGATCAGACAATGATAGACATAAGAGTTATGTTGATCTGAAGAGAACAATTAGAAATTTTTTAGTAGGTGATAAAGTGTTTCTGTGGGTTAAGCCTCATAAAATCTTGATTAAATTTGAGAAGTAATCAAAATTTTCACCAATATATGTGGGACCCTTCATGTTTTTAGAGGTGGACAACTCTATAGCAAATAGGCTTATATTTCCACCATTTGTTTTTTCATATTATCTTCCTTGAGTCTTATCTTAAAACATATATAGTGGATCCTTCACATGTGATAGATTGGAATCCTTTGTAGGTTATATATCATAGGGTGGTCATGGTAGAACTAAACAAAGCAATTGACACACACAAGTTACGTTTGCATAAAAGAAAAGTGTAAAAGTGCAAGGTCCTATTGGACCAATACTCTGATGATAGTGTTATTTGGGAGGACTATGATGAGTTCTATAGGCTATTTCCACATTTATTTGTTTGATGCATTATTAGATATAATTTTATTTTTCTACTGATTAAATTTAAATTTTAGAACTAGTGTTTAAATGAATGTCATCGAGATGAAGACCAGATTTAAGGGGAAAGGATGTCACATCTTGATTTCTATCTAAGATGATTAACCTATTTGATTTGTGGATTCTTATGATTGTTAGTTGATTGATTACTATCTAATTAATCTTTATGTCATAAGTTATTTATGGGATAGTAATATGTTGCTTAGATTACATAATTAAAATTGTTATGAGTTCATTGTACTTGTATATTCTTCACATTATCATCATGTTTTTAGTTTATACAATAGTATTTTATGGATATATGGTGATATTATAGGTTAAATACTTTTTTTTTCATGAGTTAGACGCAAGATAGATTCTCTCTTAGAGTGTGATAGAGGGAGAGAATCATCAAAGAGGGTGGCGTATAGGGAGATGTTGTGGGATGACATAAGAAAATCTAGATACCTAATCACACACCACATTAGAATAATATGTTTTATGATAACTATTGTATGTCTTTTGTGTTAATTACATTTAGATGACTTTTAGTAAACTTCTATTATGATCATGTTACCATTTGATGCTTACATTAAACTAATTGCATGGTTTCAGTTAAGATGGCAATACATAGGTAGTGTTATTCTATGTTTATGTTTTTATGCTTATTGTGATGTTACCAAAATGTCTTAATTCTTTGGCTGGTTTAAAATATATTCAATAAAAATCATTGTGTTGACTAAGGTTATAATGTACTATAGTCTATTTCTTTGATTTTAATACATGTCACATAGTCATTTTCATTCATAATATTAATAACCCTTATTAATATTGTGACAATGGTAATTGTTGAAATCATATAAAACTAACCTTAGGTAAAGGGTCGAATACATTGGCATTAGTCTATGAGTTTATGGATTTATTGGTTTTGTATACATGAGAGTTATGAACATCATTTGAAATGATAGTGTAGTGGACTTTGTAGAGTCAATACATGGTCATATTAATTCAAAAGAATATGTAGATATTTAAAAGATAAAAATAATGATTGCTTAGTTGCTTTGGAACACTTGAGATAATTAGGGCTCTTGGTTTGACTCTAATTCTAGTTAACATGAATTAAGTAAATTGATTTTTAGATAATAGGGCTTTTGCATGATGGAAACGTTGGAGAAATGCAAGTTTTGATGGTTACTATTACATGCATTAAATGTATGACAGAGGTTGATGAAAAAAGAATGATTATAAGGAGGCAGAGGGAAGTGAGAAGGGAATGACATGGCATGACAAGGAGAAGGAATATTGAGTAGAGAGAAGGGGTCATGAATTATTTTGGAGCAAGAAATTACACATTTGGAAGATATACTAAGGTTGGTGAAATAATTCCATTTTTGGTTGTTTGAATACAATAAGTTCTATGTATATTTGACTTACTAAGGTTTTGGGTAATTCCTTGCTATATATATATATATATATCCCTGTGGATGACTCAGCCATCCATGGAACTAAATCTATATCCCTGAAATCCTTGAAATTTGAGGACTAGCGCTGTGTGTAATTAATATGGGTGAAATAGGTTTTAGGTTTGGTTTGATTACTATATCACTCAATCAATGAAATTATGATTTATACAATCATGTTTTAATATATATAGACTCATTTTATATATCTTATTTTGAAAACCCTTAGCTTATATAGATGGAATGTGTATATTAGTTTCAAAACCTTAAGCTCATATAAATTGTTGTGAATAGTCCAAAACCCTGAGCTTATATTTATAAAGCACTGTGATTATATTGTAGAAACCCTATGATGATATCCTTAGGTTTGTGTAAGTTATTTATGAATGGAATGGTTGTTAAAATAATGTCATCCTAGGGTAGATTCTATGAGTGGCTATGTTTCATTTAAACATTCATTTTCATATTTATATGGAATTCATTAATTATGAGGAGACTGTTATACCCATTTTGGATTATGATGGTGCATTCATGTCATTGATATTATGACAAGATGGATATATGTATATATCCTAATTACACATACTCATGTGTACAAATCATTATATATGATTTGTATAATGTTTATGTGATTTGGGTAATCGGTTCAAGCCCTTTTATGTTTGGAAACCTATATCTTGTTATCGAATCCCTTAGTGTATTCAATATATTTCATAAAATTAGTTGACTAAGTTGAACCTTAAACTGAGCATGAAATATTTATTTTAAGGTGAAATTATAAGGTTGACTGTGCATAGACTATTTGAAGGAAATTATTATGTTTGCTTGTGCATTAGAATTGTTTGTTATATAGTTCTCTTAAATCTGAGTTGAATGTCAACTCAGCTTTCATTGATGCTTGTGATATCAGGGTAAAATAAAATATTAAAATGAGTAGAAGGGAATTGGGTAAGAAATATGAATTTGATGGTTAATTTATAAATTTGTCTATCAAACATCAAGGAATGGTATACCTATTTTAAATAAACCGAGGTTATGAGTGAATGAGAGAAAATAGATTTTGAATAGTTTCTATTAATAAAATAGATCATGTCTTGCAAAAAGAAAAGAGAATAGGGGTTTCATATGATTAGAAATCTTATATATGATTTTGTATTCAATTTCCAAAATAGGTATTTATATTAGTTTTGTTCGACTATATGCAGTTCCAAATGAGAAATAGAAATTGAAGTATAACAATTCTATGCATTGCACTCTAAGGGTACAACAGTCAAATAGTTAGAGCATAATGGATGCACTGCTAGTTTATGACAATATAGTATTTTTGATATATGTTTTATGACAAGAATAAATTGTGCATATATACATATATATGGTATATATTTGTATAAATGTGATGTGTATATATACACATATGTTCTTTATATTTGTATTAATGAGATTTGTGCTTATAAATATGGTATATGTTATGATTGTTAATTAAGTTATAAAATATGTGATGTAGTATATCATGATAATATGCATACAACTCATTAAATGTACAACTAATTAATATAAAAGTTGTATTATTGTTTGATGTGAGTTAAAACATTAAATATAAGGTATTGAGCCTTCAAATTATTTATGACTTATTTGTTATAATTTGAGAAATATGTATATGAAAAAAAACTATGGTAAATGTTGTTTGCCATAGATGGTACTACATATGAGTTACTTTTGAGATTTAGTAACTTGTAGACTAAGTATAAAATATACCCAAATGGTATATTCTATTAAATATTGTACTTGTTTATGTTTATTATTTATGTTATAAATAATATGATTTGATATTCATTGCATATGTTTAATGGATTAAATGTATGTACTTTGACTATTTTCATACTTAGCATGTTTTATGCATATTGATAGGAAGTGATCCAATTGAATATATTGGTTATGTTTTAATTAACCAAATCTTACATTAATGGAACTAAATAAATAGTGAGATGGATTTTTCTATCTTGGTTAGCATCACCACTGTAAAATAAGGATAACTCAATCAAATGGTGGGTATGAATTTGACTGATTCTTGAGATCATTAATTATTTAAAAACTTAGACCAAAGTAATGTTTTAGTTAAACATTATCATTTCATATGTTAGATTTACATGTTTTTACGATATCATGTTAGAATGAATTTTCTTTATGATACACATCATGTATTAATTATCTTATAATAAACGAGTACTAGCTTATATCTTTGGATTCATGCACCATCAATATCTATCCATTCGTGAAAGGATGACCATTCCTTAGTTAGAAGATTATGTGGGGGATCGATGGTCTGTGGTTGGTGTATAAAAGCATTCAGATGATACTCTCTCCCCTCACAATAATACTTCATTAGAGACTAAATTTAAGATTACTATAGGATATTTAATTTCATTGAAACTCATGCTCTGTGGAGTCTTGCATCTTGTATTATAATTATTATTATGACATTATTTTTTATAAAATTGTAATATTTATTCATTTGTACATTGATAATAGTGGTTGTAATATTATATCGGTCGTGGCTGAAAGTATGTATTTACCTTTTGGAATAAATGGAATTAAATTGAGTAAATCGGAATTGTAATTGTTTTGCTTAATTATTATCATGGTGATCAACAGCTAAATAGATTGTTATATATCTATTTATGATTACCCTGCTTAGTGCATTTAATCTAAATCACTAGTTAGATTTCTTGTGATGAACTCTAATGTTTGGATGTGTAATTAATTATATATATATATATATATATATATATATATATATATAATTATAATTCTGATAAATCGCAATTGAGATGTTACCAAAAATATATATATATATGATTAGGAAGATTAAAGCCCCTGATGAACCCTCACTCCACATTGTGACCATGCGGATATCCAAATGCATATGTGGATAAGACATATAGAATTGATTACAATGGTAAATCCTATCTAATGGAATAGAATAAGACAAAGTTTTCTAACTTGAACCTACTGATAGTGAGGCAAGCTGTAGATTCTGAAAACAAATTTTGAACTACAAACTTAAAAAACTGGCCAAAACATAAGGCATGAATCATATCTATAAAAAATGACCACTCAATTATATCATATAGACTATTTAAAAAGTCTAGTTTGAGGAATATGGTTTGCAGACGAGAAGTCCATGCTCATTCCATTCCCTTCCCTTGCAGATAACAATGATATTGCATAGTCTGTAGTTGCTGCATAATACGGTTCATATGAGGAATATAACTGAATCTAATTGGCCCACCTTGAACCAATAAATGTTACCTAGAAGAAGACAATACTTTGTCAACTTTGAAATGGAGTATTTTGGTATGACAATAGAAGAGAGTAATACGCTAACGTTGTATCTACGTTCGGGATTCTGGTTCCGATAATAAAGAACCCGACATTTTCTCCTCGGTGCCCGAATGGTTAGAACTGAGAGAGTCGCTATAGACAGCTTCAGGAAAATTCAGTGAAACAATTGGCAACTGTGTTTCCAATTTTAAAAAATTTAACACCTCTGTCATTGTTGGTCTTTCTTTTGGATATGGATGAGAGCACAACATTCCCACCAACATCAGACGCTCCATTTCCTCACTCTTAAAATCTCCGCCGAGTCTTTCGTCTCCAGCGTCCAAAAGCTTTCCTTGTCCATACAAATCCCAGACCCATTCCACCAGTCTGCAATTATGGTTGCTTAAGCTGCGGTCATTCGGCCGCCGTCCGCAGTCAATTTCCAATGTGACCGCTCCAAAGCTGAACACATCGGATTCTAGGCTGGCGTTCCCTGTTATCACACACTCTGGTGCTATATACCCCAATGTCCTCACTACCACCGTTGTGTGAGAGGCTTCCCGATCTCGTTCCACCACTCTAGCTAGACCGAAATCCCCAAGCTTTGCATTGAAATCAGCATCCAACATCACGTTACTGGCCTTCACGTCTCTTTGCACTACACGCTGGTCCCAATCTTCGTGTAGATAAACAAGAGCCGAGGATATGTCACAGGCAATACTGTATCTTCGATTCCAATCCAGATATTCCTTGCGCTTCCCAAAATGTATTGATCCAGACTTTCGTTGGCCAGGAATTCGTAGACCAGAAGCAACTCGCCCTTTTCATGGCACCATCCCGAAAGTTGTACAAGATTACGGTGTCTCAGCTTACTGATTATGGTGACCTCTGAAATGTACTTCTTTTTACCTTGCTTGGATTTTAGGGATATTCTTTTCACAGCTACAGCTTCGTTTGTAGCAGGCAAGATGCCTTTGTACACAGCACCGAAGCCTCCTTCTCCTAGCTTTTCATCATCGCAGAAGTTTCTGGTAGCAACACTGAGCTCTGTATACGAGAACTTGTGCGGGCCTTGAGAAAGGTTTTCGTCTAGGTTCTCCTCGCTCTCCACAGCTACCTGATTACCCCGCTCACTTTTTCTTCCGTTTAAATACGATAGTCCGCCCAGGGACATAACACAGCAGACGCACAAGAAGCAGGCGAAGAGGGACATTAAGATAACTTTTATAGAAGTTTTCTTGGAGGATTTGTTTGGAGGGGCAGCAGTAGGAATTTCCCAGGAATATTCACAAGAAAAATTCCAACCATAGACTGTGTGGGTTTCTATGTAATTTCCGGTGGAAGCGGAGAGGCCAAACTTGATTTTTTGGGGAAGAAGCTTACGCAGGTCTACGGGATAAGTAAAACTGGGACTTACAGGTTTTGAAATATTTCTGAAATTACCAGAATGGTTAGTTAGAAGACATACCTGAAGCTGCTTTATTCCGCCATTGTAATCCACCCATGCGTCCCAATATTTCCCATTATGGAGAGTTTCGTTTTGGAAAGAATTGCTTGAAATTTTACTCAGCGAGACGTTCGTCTTGTAGACGATAGAATTCACATCAATTCCCACATGGTTGTCAGTCAAAGCAATTCTTGTATGTGTCGAACTCCACAGCAACAATCTGATTAGATGAGTTTCCTTCAGTTGTTCCGTTGAAGATGTCGAACCACCGTCCCGAAGCGTTCAACGGCGGCTGAAAGTGAAAAGGCGCCATGAAAAAGTGATTCCATCCCCCGCCAAACCGCTGCTACTGACATTGGTGATGACGAATTGGAAATGAGTGAAAATATTTGCAATTAACTGAGATGAGTTGTCCCATATAGGAATTGATTTGTTGTATGTGGCCCAGCCAAAGCGTTGCTTTTTTTTTTTTTAAAAAGTGTTGTTTAATACATTCGTAATATATTAATACAAGTGTATTATTCTTAATATCTTAATAAAAAATTTAAAATTATTAAAAAAAAAAAAAATTAATACCACTAATATGTTTTGCTGCAATCATTTTTAAAAGAGAGCTGACAAATTTTTAAACCTCCAAAATAACCCTTTTTTTTTCGATATATATATATATATATATATATATATATATATATATATATATATATATCACTTACATCTCACATTCCACATATTTACTTTATTGTTATTTTTTTCAATTAATTATACAAGTCTTTTCATATATATTCCTTCAAACATACATTTTATTGAAAATTACATTATATGACCATGTCTAGGTCAATTTAGTTGTCAAGATATTCAAAAATGATGAAGTATTAGAAATAATTTAAACACTCAACAAGGACAAGAAAATACTATATCATTGTGAAAATATGTTTTTCTTTCTTCATTTTATTTATTTTTAAAAAATATTTAAAATAATACACAAACTTAATAAATTAAGAAATGTACAAGATATAATAATACAATATATTTTTCATTAAATAACACATTATATTTTGAATATTATTTTAATATTATTATAATATAATATACTGCATTTTATTAATTGTTGCATAATTATTGTTATGGATTTTCAACATTCTTAATCTACATTTAACATTCACATTGTTAGTTCATTGTGGTTCGTTTCCTTTAGAAACGAGACCTCTAACTTCTATTTATGTTCTTGAAATAAATGTGTACATTATTTCATCAAAAAAAATTATTTAACATGACATTACTCTACAATTTCCACATTAATTTTTGTTGTCTACATAAATTCAATTGTCATTGTGTTTCATCATAATGAAATATTTTAATTTTTTTTTAGCATTCAACATATACAAAATATTTTGTGTCATTGATAAACTCCCCTCCCCACAATTTATTATTTATTAAAAACATATTAATTAAAATACATACTTTATAAACTTGATAAATAAGTGAAAGTGTGAGATCTGATTATCGAATATGTAAACTGTGTATTTCACCTATTATTGCATGATATTATTATTTTTTTCAGCAATCTTTGCTCACTTTTCATATTATTGTATCTATTAATATGATAATATTATTAATTTTGATTATTTATAATATTTTATATTGATATCTAGTTAATATTTTAATTTTTTTTAAATATTTAGTTAATGTGTGTGTTATATATTATTTATTTATATATATATATATATATATATTCAGTTTGAGATTCAAATTTAAGATGTTAAGAATAAAAAGGTATTATTGTAAGATTACTTTAAATAGATATAAATAGAGTTGGGAAATGAAGTGTTTGATCTAGTAAATAATATAACATATAGGCAGTTAGAGGATTGCTAGAGAGGAGAGGGGAAAAATAAGAAAAACTATATTTATAAGAAAGAACACAATCAAGTCGACACAAAGTAAGGAATCTATGAAAAAGTCTTATGAAGTGAGCATAGACTATATATATTAGTTTATTTTATATCCCAAAATTTTGTATCTATTTTTTTATTTCAAATAATGTTATTTGAAATTCAATGTGTGTATGGTTTTCAAGGTATGATAGATACAACTCTAATCATAAGGAGAAAAATATAATATAATTAAAAGATGGGTTGAGAAACCAAGTTCATTTCAAAGGTATATTTTAAAAGGTTTAATGTTTCTTTCATTACATACAATAATTGGTTTCACAAAGACACATAAAGAATAATCTTTTCATAATATATTAAGTTCAAATAACAATAAGAAGTAAATGTATGCCCCAAACCTCTTAAAATTATTGATCTTCTATAGAGACCATGTTTTCCAAATTGGTTTTCTCTTTGAAACAATATATGAATCTCAATATTTAAGTAATAAATACACTAAAAGAGATAGTGATCTAATGAGATGGGATGTTAAGAACATATATCAGAAAGATATATTTATAGACTGAAAATTCAACAACTTGATGACTTAATGGTGTATGAACCATATTTTGGAGTGGACCCTTAAAAGCATTATTTTTTAATGTGTAACCAAATGGATCATAATGTGGACAATTAATCTTTTGTGTAGGCCTTTGAAGTATTCTTTCTGAAGATGAAATAAAAAATTATCTCTCACTTTCAACTTATGAGGTGTCAGTGTGTGTCACACTATGTTTTATATTTTAATTGTTAGCACGAGATAATTTATTAAACTTGTTGATGAGTGTTCTAAATATTTTAGAATATTTTTATGTATTTTATATTTCTCTTTCACAATTATGTACCTTTTTATAAAAGGTGCATGGTAGGATATATATAAGGATGTATATGGTTGAAACTAAAAGCATGCATAGAATTGATTATGCCCCATAGCGCTGTGTAAAGCTCTATAAAATATGAAAATTTCTATAAAATAATATTTTTTAATAAAATATTTATAATATAGATATTTAAATAATAAAATAAAATAATTATAATAAGAATATTGATATAAAAAAATTAAAACAATATTAAACAATAACAAACAAAATTTCAAAAAAATAAAATAAAGTTATATTCAAAACAATATAAAATGTAAATATACGAAATAAAAAATGTTAATAACAACATTTATTAGATTAATGAATAATTAAATAGAATTATTAAATAAAACTAATATAAAAAATAAATGTTCTTTTTACATTTTATATTAAATTAAATAAAATATTACATTTAATAATACAAATATTTTGATGTAATGTCCATTTAAATGAATTTATATAGATAAAAATAAGACAAAAACACAAACCTAAATTCAATATAAAAACATAACAATTTGAATGTGTAAGTTGATTTGTTCCCTATGATTTCATCAAACAAATTATTTTCTTTATTGTAGTGTGTAAATTTATTATTATCAAATAATTTTATATATCATATTATCTAATGTATGATGCCTTTTATTTATTATCTTTTAATATTTTATCCACATATTTTTCTTTACAATGGAAATACTCAACACCTAAAAAATTATCTTAAGCACTTATTGAAATTCAACACTCAATAATAAAATAAATATTATCTAAATTATTTAAGATATATTCATAATATATATAACTATATAATATATATTTTTCATAATGTATTATCTAAATCAAATGTTCTTAACATATTATATTCTTTATTCCTTTTACTTTATATATAGTTTAAAACAATCCTTGAAAAACTTTTTAAATATAAAAATGGTGATAAAAATTATAATCTTAAAACAAAGTAAACCTTATAAATCAAATAAAAATAATAATATGGATAAGAAAATTCAATTCAATTAAAAAATATAATTAATCAAATACTTTTTAAATAATTTATAAAATATAGAAAGTAATATCTTTGATGTATTAAAAATTAAAATTAATTATACTTGTAGATTTGATCAATGCATATATACTATAACATAGCATTTCACATAACATTTCATGGCATCTTCTAATTTGTATAAATAATGTATATCTATTTTTTCTTATTCTAATTTGTATAAATAATGTATATGTATTTTTTTTTCCCCTCCATAAATTGTAGCTTATATCATCTAACAAGCTAATGGAGTAGCACCAAGCCCCATAAAAATTAATTTGACCAAGGGGAAATTTTGGTAGCTACTTATCTTGCTCCATTTCAACAAAGTACATAAAAAGATTGATTTACTGCATATGCTTCAAGGTTGCAAGTTGATGGTTTACAAACATATTATAAATAAGTATAGGACATGTAAAATAAATTAAATGGTGTCCATAATATTTTATCGAAAAGTGAAGAGGGGTTAGAGACAAACAAATTTAACTTTGGGTTGATCCACACTCGTCTGAACCTACTTAGAGGTCACTTACAAAGATCTATCCTGCCCCAATTCCTCATACTCACTTTACTAAAAGATAACCTATGTGGTAATTCTGACACAGTATCACAGATTTAGATTCTGTTAATGAGCATTAGGTTATCTATTGATTTCTATTTTGTATTCTATTAAATTTATTGAGAAGAGTTTGCTATTAATTCTATTTGAATTTGCATGTAAGGTTTTGATGCAAATTTGAAAGGCTTGATCGAGTGGAAATGCCCTGCTCAGCGTTCATCTACCAGTGCCCTACGTCCTGCGTGTTTGTTTGCGGCTTATGTTAATCAGTTATGTGGTTATCGAGCAAAATGGTTCTGGATCGAAATGTTTTGCTGAACGTTGGCTTCTACGGCCTGGTGCTCCACCATCTGCCACAGCGAGTGAATTGCTTCACACCATTATACTCCGTGATTGGTTGATGCCTCTCCTAGACCCTCTCACGTCATGCTGCAGTCATACGTCGAGCTTCAACCTGAAAACGGCCCACACCGGTTCGTGTTCTCTCCACACCAAGCTCCCATTGCTGGCCATCTAGTTGATTCGTGGTATGCTGGTTGTTAAGTTTCTGGTTTTGCATGGTAAATTTGTGTTCCTTTTGGCTCTCCCTCCATGCATTATATTCCTCAGCCAGCACCACACCCTTCCATGGCATCACCCATATAACTCAGCTACTTATACATGGCGTAATGGCGCACATCTGGTAAAACAACCTTTGTTTCCATTCGTGGTATTTAGCAATGCCGCTCGTTATCTTTTCTTTGCTAGAAATCAGAATACCACTCAAGGTGATTTATGGTTTCTCCCATTTTAACGTCTTTTAAAAGGTCAAACAATGCGTTGAAAGGTCGTATTATTGGTTTGATATTGTAAGCTATTTGAAAAATATTTGGATTTATAAGGGGGTGGGGGGAATATTTTTGAAGGATTTCAATATAGGCAATGTGAGTCATTAAGGTGAGAAGCTTTATGATTGGAGGTGGCTACCGTTATGTTTGCATAGGTGGGGGCTAGATTTTTAAATTTTTTTTAATATATAAAAACGTTATAACTTAAGTGGTGGAGGCACGGTGTTTTTTAATTATTTTTTATATAAAAATAATATATTGTATTGGGAGATATAAGGATTTTTTAAAAGTTTATTATTATTTGTTTGTCATATATCTTTGTCTAATTTGTTTGTCAAAGATGGAGGGTGAGGTCTGGTTTTCCAAGTGGCCAAACCCCTTTATAAGCAAACCAAACGTTTTTTCTCCTCTCTTTGTTTACTTTGAATTCTTGCACTCCTCATTTGGATGCATTTTCGATTGTAACTAACATCCATTTTAGAGGCCTTTTAAAAAAAAAAAAACTTTGGTTGACTTGAGGAGGACCACAGATCCTTTCCAATTCCAATGAGTGGATGAAAGGCTATGTTCACTCCCTCTCTAATTGTGCATTTAAAATTTCAGTGCATATTAATTAAATAGGTCATGAATGATGAAAATTTTATTTTACTATAACTTTTGATTGCTAATTTAAAATTTTATACAATCTTTTTAAAAAGTGCTTGTTTTTTTGTCCTCTTTTCATTGGTATACTTTGTTTTTTAGAATGCACTAAATTTATAAAGTGTCATATTCAGGGGGTTATCTATGCTATCGGTCCTATTTTTTGGATTGTACTTCATGCACCTCCCATGTGAATGCATTTTACGCTATATTCAACATCTCCATTCTGGGTGTGCATCATCCCGTATCACTCCAACATTGATTGCTCATTTGGACACATTTTTTACTATGTCTGACATCCAATTTATGAGCATGCTTCAAGGGTTCATTACATTTTGTATTGTGCAATATTATCCTTCTTTGGTGTCTTTTCATACTCATTATCACTCCATTTGAGACTCCAGAAGAGGAAGGTTGATTCTACACTAGTGGTTCTTCTTGAAAATGCCAATTATGATTTGTTATGTGCTTACATGGAATAATTTGTCACACATAAGAATCGTATTTTATCCCTATAAGGAATATTCCTGCACCTACTGATCCTATTTGGTTTGATAAGTGGATTAATACTTGTGAAAAATAAATTTCCACCCTATTACTACATGTTTCCATGGATTTTCATTACCATGTGAAATATACAGAGTGACCCTACATTGTTTGGAGCATCCTATAGTCTCTTTTCAGAGATCCTACTGTGACCTACATCAAACCTCCTCCTCTTCTTATTGACTCTTTTGAGACTATTGTACACTCTCTTCTTGCTTCTATTTTTTGTGATGATACAACCATGGTGGATAGTGATATTCCTTCTTTTGAGCCCCCACTATAGGATGAGATTATGCTGGATCTTAGTTGTCTCATTAGAGATTCTACATTTGTTCCTATGCATATTGTTACTCTTTCAAAGCCTTCACAAACTTTTATTTTAGAGGGCTTTACTAATTTCAGTGAGAGTATACACATTGAGAGTATCGATGAGTCATATGTTCTTATGGACATTCATCTTGCAAATCTGAGTGCTTCATTTGCAGAGCAGTCTTCAGTTTTGATAGTTGTTGAGATTTTCTCTCCTCTTCCCATGGGCATTCTTTCAGTGAATAATCCCAGTCTATATTATTCTATCATTATTTTCTCCCCTTCATTGTATGCTTCTTCATTGCCATCTTCTATAGTTAGTCATGTGATACCTGATCTAAATTTGACACATTCAAGCATTAACAAGGAGACATTTGAGTATTTTATAGAGATATGCACATACATTCCTATCTGCATTCCACTTGAATGGGAAATCAAAATTTTGATATCTCATGGTTTGTTTATTAAGAAAGGAAGAGATAGTATTTATTTCAGAGGGACCTACTACAACATTGACCATACAACATTCTAAGCTTATCTTCTATCTCTTTTTTTGTAGAGACATATATCCTTCACATTGTGTAGGATACTAAAATCATTGTTATGTACTTGGGTACCTCATTAGGTCTCATTTTCAGAACCCAATTTTTCATCCTACCAAAGCTATGCTTAAGGGGGATGTTGGAGTGATGATTTCTAATCCCACTTTCTCTTCTTTGTCTCTCTATTGGGGGAAACTTATTTCTCACTAGATTTTCTCTTTTTACTCTACTTGTTGAAAGTTACATTATATGTGGGTACTTGTTACTAGGGCCCATATTTTAGTTTTGTCCACCTAAGCTATGATTAAGGGGGCATGTTGGTGTAGGTTATTTACTATTCCATTTACTTGTTGAATGAATAAACCCTACATATTTAGATCCATCTTACTTAGGTGTGATAAGAGGTTAAGTGAGTGAGAGTGTGATTCCCACCTAGAGTTCCACCTGGAGTTCAACTGAGTACCACTATGAGTTCTTTTATGAGTTATGTAATGAGTTACACTCAATCCCACATATAATTCTCCTATGAATTAACTCCCCCTACTCCTTTATATTCCTCTTTACCATGTTATTGAAATAGAGTAGATAATTGATAAGTATGGTAGTTTAATAAATCAAGGTAATTGTTGTGTATGTTCTTTCATATTTATAAATACAAGCATGGTCATTGTTGTTGAAAAATTATTATGTGCTCACTTTACCATAATATCATCTATTTACTGATTCTCACATTTATATGAACTAAAAAAATTGTCACTGTGTTATGTAAGAATGCATTCCTTTCTTTATTAAAAAGGTCTTACTCATGATAAATGTGATAAAAATATGTTTATTAGGGTAAGTGCATGGAGTTGGGGGACAATTCCATGAACATTTTTCATAACATGATTACATTATTAAATAACATGATCATGTTATTAAATAATGTGATCACATTATTTAAATTATGGCTCAATAATTATTGAACCATAATATGATTACATTAATATATAATATGATCATGTTAGTATTTAACATGATTGAATTATTATAAAAATAATAACATGATCACATTCCTATTTTTTGTATATTAAATCAAGTGAACATGTACATGGAGTGAATGTTGGTTAATAGATAATGTGATTGCATTATTATAAAAATAATAATGCAATTACATTCCTATTATTTTGAAGATAGAAGCATGTGGACATGCACATGATGCCAATCTTAGGTAGAATATTATATTTACTACTCTAAATGCTAAGTGTAATTTTAATGTAAACTTATACTTTAAATTTATTTTAGTAAATATACTAAATTAGGGTCACTCTGCATCTGATAGAGTTCGTCGTATAGTTTCATACTGTATGATTAAAAAATAGTGTTTTGAAATATTATTTGGTCCATAATTAGGCATTTTCAGTGTCTAAGCGTTGAACCTAAGGATTTGAAGGCATAATGTTTGTAATAGGTATCCATTTTTATAAATATATAGTCATTTATTAGGTTTTTTCACCTTCAGAATTAGTTTTTCACATTTTTAGGAGCCTTAGGTTTATCAAAATTGAAGTTTGTAAACCACTCACTTTGAAATTGATGTAAAGTAGTGTGATTTGGGTATCATATGTCATATTGATGACCTACACACATCAAATTATCATTTTATGTTAATTTCACTTGTTCATCATCTCTCCATCATCCCTGATCACTTTCTACTCATGGCTCATCACCCCTAATCACTCTCTCATCATTCCTTAATGTCCCTAATCACTTTCTCATTGACCCTCACTATCTCTAGTCATCTATAATCACTCCCTCATCATCCCTGATCACTCCCTCATTGACCCTCACTATCCCTCATCATCCTTAAGCACTCATCCCTCATCATATTTAATCACTCCGTGATCATCCCTAATCACTGCCTCATTGGATCTCACTATCTTTCATCATCCCTAATCACTCCCCTTCATCTCTCATCATCCCTAACCACTATTTTATTTATCCTCATCATTTATAATCACTCCCTCATCATCCCTAATCACTTTTTTATTAACCCTCACCCTCCGTAATCACTACTTCATTTTAGGTCATCATCTCTAAAATCTCATACCTCATTGCCTCTAATCACTCCCTTATTAACCCTCACCATCCCTAATCACTCTTTTATCCTCCCTAATCACTCCTTCATTGGCCCTAACCATCCCTCATCATCCTTATTGACTCCCTCATCATCTCTACTCAATTCATCCTCGTTCATCCTCATCCTTAATCATTCCATCCAATACCTTGATGTTGGTAATTTTTGGGGGTTTAACAATGCTAGGAGCTACAAGTGGATAGTTGAGTGATATCATAAAATATAAGACATAGTAATCAAAATGATGTGGAGTCAAATTTGAAACATAAATATTTAGCACTTATGAAAAAATATGGGCTTATTAGAAATGATGTAATTAACAATTGAAAATATGCTATAAAAAGAGAAGCAAGTAAAACCACCATAACACCAAAAATGGGTAATAAATACATGAGTATCTCCAAGCTATGTGATTTATAGAAACCAATCAATTGATTTCCATATGAGGACATTTTATGATCTGAATAATTACATTGAAGGCATTTTATTTATATGTTTATTGATTGAGTCATCATACCAAAGAGTGAAAAATAGTTTAGAAATGATTAGAACAAGTAGTCCAGGATCGGAAAGTGGTGCTTAATTTATAAATTTAATACTCAATCTAATGAAGAGTGCGACACTATGAGCTATCTACTTGCACATATTGAGAAGTGGGTAGAAGTTATCTATCACTATAACAAGGTAAGTATATAATATATTATGAACCCAATGATATGGTTGGTACTAAAAATATCTTTAATTCTACCAATAAGAAATTATATGATTTCAAAATATTGTTTCATTAACAAAAGTAGATCAATGGTGTGACAATACAGTTCATCATTTCCAATGGAATTCAAAAGAATTTAATTTACCCTAAAACATATTTTCAAAAATTGAACTTAAAATTTATAGATCATCTATAACCATACGTTAGTGTATGGTCTAGTGTAGGCCTTGAGAAATGGATCACCTAGTAGTGTCACTTAGTGTACAAAATCAAACTTTTAAAATATGCAATCCTTTATGACATCTCACCATTAGAGGTGTGTGATGTTTTACATGTGTTTAGCCATATATTTATCATTTACATGTAGTCTATGAAGTATATCCCTGAAATGTTATGATAGATTGTCATGATATAAAATATTATATATCATAGTTAGTTCATAAGCTTTCAGTCATTAGTGTCAGGAAGTGCAAGAATATTGTTAGTTATAGTAATAAATATACTCTTGATGGTAATAAGTAAATATAATATCATCCTTATGACATCATATCATTGTGTGTTTTATCTAATAACAACAAAGAAAAAATAATTGAACTATAAACTAGATGAATACAACAATATATTTAAGTCACATAAATAAGTTCATACATAATGTATACTAAACAATACTATTGATTTGATCCCTTAACTACCTCTACCTCAAACCTCTTTATAGAGCCTATCATTTCTAGAGAATGAGTAGATCGAGTGGTAGATCCATGAAATCATGGATAATGGACACATCATGCCCAAATCATTGAATTGTATAAGCCTAATTGTGTTTTTACCAAAGTTTTGAATTAATTAAAAAATATTAATAAGATTAAAGTGAAGAGATGTTATCCTCATCTAAATATTAAGATATTTTGCTATCATATCCATGGTGTAGAAGTCTTTTCCAAAATTGATCTTAAGTTTGGGTATCATCATATTCATGTTGAACCTATAGACATTTGGAATATAATCTTAAAAATAAAGGAATGATTGATTGACTAGTTGGTTATGCCTTAGAGGTCAATTCATGTAGTGAATTCATTCATTGAAATGTTGAATGACATCCTCAGACCTGTTACCTATGTCATTTTTTTAATCTATCTTGATGACATTGTAATCTTTAGAAAATATGGGGTGAACATCTAAACCATGTTGAACTAGTGTTCCACATTTTGTATAATTATACTTTTATGATAACATGAATAAAGGCCCATTTTTCATGAAAGAGATAAAATATTTGGGATACATTACACACACAAGGAGTGCATGTGTGAACCTGACCAAAATTCAAGTCATACAAGAATGGGAAACACTAAGTAACCTTGCATCTAATTCAAATCTTCTTAAGATTATAAAATTATACAAGAGATTTGTGTTTAGTTTTTATCCTTTGAACCAAGATAGAAAATATTTAACTAAATAAAGTTTCATCTAGAAAAATGCATAACAAAGATAATTCGATGAACTAAAATTTTTAAAGATCATCTAATTCATTCATAATAAAATTAACTATCAGAAATCGGTATTAAAAACATAAAAAATCTTATAAAATAATTAATTTATATTATAATGGATTAAATAACATATGATTAGAATCAAATATATATTTGGATCATATATTTAAGTTGAATCATGAGGGATGGTTAAGGTTAATGAGGTGGTGATTAAAGATGATGGGGAATGAGGAAAGAGTGATTAGGGATTATGAGGGATGATAAGGAAGTGATGAGGGATGATGAGGGATGGTGATAGTTAATTAAGGAGTAATTATGGATGATAATCCTGAGTGATTAGAGATGATGAGGGATAATGAAGGTTAATGAGGAAGTGATTAGTGATGAGGATGGAGTGAATATGGATGAGGAAGTGATTAGGGATGATGAGGGATAAGGAAAGAGTTATTAAGGATGATGAAGGATGGTAAGGGAGTGATTAGGGATGATGAGGATAATGAGGGTCAATAGAAGAGTGATTATGGATGATAAGGGAGTAATTAGATATGACTAGCAAGATTAAGAGTCAATGAGGGAGTGATTAGGGACAATGATGAATGATGAGAGTATGATTAAGGGTAATGAGGGATGAGAGAGGGATGATGAAAAAGTGAAATTAATAGAAAGTGGTTGTTTAATGTGTGTAGGTCATCAATGTGACCTACACTACCCCAATCACTCCACTTTAGATCAAGTTCAAAGTGAGTAGTTTTCACACTTCAATTTTAATAAACCTAATACTTTTAAAAATGCCATGAATCAATATAGAAGGCACAAAACCTAAAAAATGACTATATATTTACCAAAAATAGACATCAATTGTAAAATTTATGTACTAAAGATTTAATTCTTAGACCTTGAAAATGCCTAAGTACTGACTAGATTGGATTTTGAAAAACTATTTCCCACATCATAAGGCATTCAACTATGAGACCAACTCTATCATATGCAGAGTGACCTTATAGTATAATTTTACATTTATATTGTTACATTTAGAGTAGTAAATATAAGCTTCAAGTCAACATTGAGTTTATATGCATGTTCACATGTTTTTATGTGTAAAATAATAGTAATATGATCATGTTATTTATTTTATAATAATGCGATTGCATGATCTATTAATGTGATAACATTTTATATTAATGTAATCATGTTATCTATTAATGTCATTGTGTTATTTGAATTTGATTTCAAAAATCATGCCTTTTAGCTCAGGAATGGCTTGAATTCCCAATCCAAAGGCCTGGACCTATCAATCTACAACCAAGTTTGAGAGTTATGATAAAAAAAAAAATTCAACTTCAATCACCAAATACACTAAAAAGTTTAATAGTAAAATTAAAAAAATTAATACCATTACAAAAAACACACACTTTTTTTTCCAAAAATATTATTTTTATATTTTTTTGACTAATTTAAGGCATTAAACTATGTTGATTTCTAACTATACCTTTTTTAGGCCACTACATGCCAAAATATATATGCCTATACATGTTCACATACTTTGTTTTTCATTGATCCAAGTGAATTTTTTTATATGGTCACAAACTAGGCCTAATTCTATAGATATTTAGTAAAAAATAGTTTTTCATTTTTATTTGAGGTATTAGGTGCACTGCACAGATGACTATACTTTTTTTTTCTCAATTTTCTAGATCTATTTAATTGTGAAATTTATAAAAAAAATTATTCGTTGAAAAAATATAAAATAATATAGGTCAAAACTAAAATATCTTATCTAACTTTCCCCAAAGGGTTTTATAGAATATTAAATGCTACTAAAAAATGATGCATCACATGATCATTTATCTACACTATTTTCTTTAAAAAAATTAGGAGTTCCTCTTCAAATTTTAGATGTTTGACCTAATTATAATGAATCTTTTTTAAAAAAATTAGTGTTTTGGAAACTATAATCGAAATAATACACTTCATATTGTTACACCATCTTAAAATTTGAAATGTAGATATCTCAAATTATCTATAGAAGTATATATTTATAAAATATTAGGAAAATCATGTCCACAGATAGGCCACTTTTTGCACTTACCCATTAATAGATTCACTAATATATTTATTCTCTTAAGTTTGTATATTGATCATATCTTGTTGGTTATGTAAATCCTTCCCATACCCATTGATGAGACTTAGAAATGGCCTCATCTAACTCTATAATCCTTTCTTAACTAGTTTCTTTGTTTCATAGTTTATGTTCCTACAGACTATCATATAATCATCAACACACACACGCATGTGTGCCCACACACACATGAAGTGTAAATATTAAGTTTTATATGATATTTATAAGTTTTGTCATATAGTTTAATGGTTTGATATTTTTATGAATAAATGGGAATGAAAAATATACTTTTTTATTATGTTTATTATCCTATAGCCATTTTGGCAGATATACCCTTACCCTTTTATTGGTTTTACTTTAGAAATGTAGGGCACAACCACCCACAACCACTAAACATGAGAACCTATAATAACTAGCCAAGTGCAACTTTAATAATTGTTGTAGGTGGACATTATATAGAACACAATGAACTTATATCTATCATATCCATCTATCTTCCATCCCACTCTATAATCTCCAACAATCATGTAATATGATGATAAATTTTTATAACTCTATGACAACTCCATTGGACCATGATTTCATTATTGGGATGTATGACATTATGGTTTTAACCATCATAAACTCTTTCTTGTCTTCATCTAATTTATGTCATTATATAATATCTTATGGTTTTAATCATTATGTACTTATTTACATAATAAACATTTGCCTTCCCTATACAAGGAAAATAGTTGTAGGTGGTTACTAGCTTAGTATAATATAGCATAGAAAGAGAAAGAGTAAAGTGATAGAGCCATTGTAATGTGTAATACATTATTGTATCAATCACGTTTTATTAATAAGTTGAATAATTTGACTAATGCAATTAATTTTTTTGAGTTAAATCATATATAATAAAGGAAGGGATCTAAAATGAAAATCAAACCAAGGAAGGCCCACTTGTGAGGAGTTGTTGTGAAAATCCCATCTGTTAGGTAGATATTTCAATCTAATTGTATATTTACATTATATCTTTGTGTGTGCATATTTTTTTTCATAGTTTTCTTCATTATAAGTAATTGTTGTGTATGTGATTGATAAAGTATCTTCAGATCAAGTACCATAAGCTTCCAAAAAAGTATTGTTTGTTTTTTGTACTATTTTCCTTTTTGAAATTTCCCTTTAATTCTATCATTTAAATTTATGAAAAGTTTTTTTCTTATATACAACCATTAGTACCTTAATATTTTTTAAGTGAATAGTGTTCATATACAGTGTTGATACTTTACCAAAGTATATGGAAAATAGGTTGACAATTTAATGAAAGATAATTTTTTATAAACTAAGTGGTTACTTCTCTAGAGAAAATTTATCATGTACATAAAATGGTTGGATTGAATCAGTTTAATTTTGGATTTTATTTTTTGTTCAATTGGGTTCCATTTCTAGGTAAGGTTTCAACCACTATAATCTCCAAAGGTTTGATAATATTTTATTATTTCCATAGAAGAAATAAGTTATACTTTTATAGAAGTAGAACTTCATGATTTATATAAGTTATTTTTTTTAATAACATAAAATTTATTGTTTTATAGCATAATATTTCTTTCTTTCAAGAGTGGATTACTTCCTTATAAATGTATATTTTAAATTTCTACAAATTATAGTAGGCAAAACAAAATAAAACCTTTTCGAATGAAACCTATGTAGGGTAGGATATAACAATACAAAAATTATGTGGAAGTGTTTTCATACAGTGTAAAAGAATTTACTTGGGAATATTTTTTCCTAAAAGACTAATATTCTCTATAGAAGAGTAAGTTGGAACATCATCTTTAATAACAGAGATATCACCAATAGTAACATAGAAATTCTCTGTAATAACAAAAAAACTAGTTGTAAAAATAGGGATATTACTTCTAACAACTAAATAAATGATTTTAGCTAATACACACCAAATATTAGAGGTAGGAGAAGTATTAACAAATAAGTACTAAGCTCAACTCATAAAATAGTTTAGGGTAGAAAGATCCTTCTGCGCTTGAAAAGGACTTATTTTCACCATTTAAAAGAGATTCTATTTTTTTATGCTACACTTAGGAAATGGGTATTCAAATCCCTCTGCCATCATCGAAACTAATCTATAAAAGAGAACTCAAATCCTTTATATCTCTAAATAAAACTATATAATTTGTTGCACCTACTAATTTACTGAAACAAGATGTATTAATTGAACTTATAGAAGAATTTATAAGAAGCCCCACTCCATCATCCCTGATCAAAAGAATTTTTATCTCCTTTTAAAAAGCTTTAAACCACTTTTTATTATGAAAAATAGAAAAAATTGTCAAAGGTTTTGAAATGTGGGTGATAGAAATTTTTGGTTTATAAGTAGTATAAATAATCATCAAAGATAATATAATGAAAACTATAAGACCACAGATTTTTATTCCCATTAGTACCCATAAGGTTAATACAACCATAAATAATATCCCTCTTTTATTTCCACAACTTAAAGAGGAATGACTAATGAAGATCTTGATATGTTTCTCTTTGAATTTGATGTCATATGTCATTGTTACAACTATAATTTGGATGCTAAAAATTAAAACTATTTCCATTTAGTCTCAAATATTTAACCCTTAGATGGTTTATGAGTTTTTATAAAGATGCAATATCAACTTGGCAAGATATAAAGGACAAATTCCTCTTAAAAGATCAGGATTATTGCAAAAGAAGGGACTATACAAGTAATGACATGTTCTGGATGTCACAAATTGAAAATGGAATGTTGGTAGATTACTTGGAGATATTTATATTAACTTTGCATAAATATCTCCAAGTGATTTTCAAATGGTAATTTTTAAATACACTCACAAATGTTATTTGAAAACATTGGTCCCTTATGAAAAGCATTACTTAAGCTTAATGATGAATAAAACTCATAGTAATGGATATTCATCACTATCACCATCCAAATCCACCAATGGACTATCAATGATAGAATTCAGTAGTCTCATGTAATATATTAATTAGGACATCATCATTCACTTAGATACACATTTGGATGCATTGCACACATATACAAAACATGAAAAAATAGAGGAAGTAAGAATAAACATAACAGGCCTTAAATATTTATTGTTCAACTTGACAAAAGAATAAAGTTGATTATAAATCACATGCTACCCATGTCAAAGTAGCCAACATAACAAAGGAAGTTACTGATGTATCTAATATTTAATCCATTGGATGAAATGGAGAGAATTTTTTTTATGTAGCCCAATGGAAACTATCATCACAAAGGCCAAAAAATTAGATGTATCATCTTCTTGTTTATATTTAATTCACAATGTTCTATTCCACCTCATTTTCATTAAGATACTCTCAAGAATAAACTACCCCAACCAATACTCCAAAATAAAAATTTGTATTATAAAAATCCTTGAACCTAAACTAACTAGAAGAAATTTCAAGAACATCCATGGAAATAACATAATCATACCTATAAATGGAACTCACCCTTAACCAATGGCATCAATCATGGTGAGGGAATCAACCTTGGATCAACCAAAACACCACATGTCAACATATTTAATAAACTCACCTACAAAAAAAATAGAATTATTTATCATAAATCCTATTCCACATCCACCAAGATATTAAAAATCAGTGCTCATCTTGAACCTAATCCCAACAATAAGTCTTTTCAGCTAACAAATAGTAATAATGTCATATCTTTTTGAACTTATTTGGTTAAAGTTGACAACGTTAAATTTTTTTTTAGGAAAGACTCTCCCAAATACCACTCCACCTATAATAATGGATCCTCTTGAGGATGTCCCTAATAGGAAAATAATTCCCAACCATCCAATAAAAGTATTATTCTTTAACCTAGCACATCCACTAAACGTGTAATTCCAACTAATCTTCCTTTTTTGGAGATAATTTAGAAAAATAAGAGCTAAATAAGAATATTACTTCATGGATGAGCTGAAGACTCTTTATGTCAAAATCCATTTTTTCAATAAATTAATGGTGTTCCCATTTACATTAAAATAATTTGAGAACTCTCCCTTAAGAAACCTAGTATAAAATAAAAATATCTCAAGACTATCCATGTGGGTGGTAAACTTTCAAATAACATATTGGATAATATTTTACCAACCAAATAATCTCACATAGGAAACCTGATTGTTGATGTTTTCATCAATGGCACCCTTATTCAAAATAATTTTATTGATTTAGGAGTAGATACTATTTTCATGACTAAATAAACTATGAGGAATATTATAATTTTACACCTTCATGAAACACCATTATTTTTAATATGGAATACAATTAAAATGTAAATCTGGAAGGAGTTGTAGAGGACCTTGTTATAATCACAAACTCATGAAAATATCTAACTAATTTCATGATATTATAACCCAAAACAAATCTAGGAAAATACCCTTTGATCTTAGGTGGACATTGGATGGCTACAATTGATACATTCATTAGTTGTAGGTCATGAAACATGCTCATTACCAATCAAAACACAATGAATAAAATGATTTTATATCCACCTACACAACCTTCAACATATGAAGAACAATCTCCATGGGTATAATTTGAGGATGATGACCAAGTCCCATTAAAAACTTTGCTTAACATTGAAAGCATATGTTTCTTACAAATGCAAATAAAAGACACAATCACTTATAATTTCATAAACAGCTTATACATTACACCAACATATTGATAAAATCCTTAAATACACACATTGTCTCCTTTCCAATAATTTTAATGAAGAATACACCTTAGACATAAAGGAGGATATTAATAACATTCATTTTATTTACTACACACTTTATTTTCCTTGGCACTCTTCTAGGTAATATTGAATTTATGTCATCCCTATAATAACAAGTAGAAATACTACCTATAAAAGCCATCAATATCAACAATAAACTATATTCCCGACATGAAACCCATCCAATCACCATGCTACAAAAACATAGAACAACATTTTCATGCGGATATCATAATATGTGAGGATTACACCCAATTATTTTGACTCACCACATATACATTAAATAAGAGTGAAAATCCATTATACAACCTCAATGTGAGGTAACACCTAATGTCTAGGAGATTATAAATACTAAATTATAAATATTTTCAAACGAAAGAGTCATATAGCCCATATCATATATGTAAGGAGTCATAGAGGACCTTGTTATCATCACATACTCATGAAAAATCCAACTAATTTCATGATAATATAACTTAAAACAAACCAAGGTAAATACCTTTTGATCTTGGGTAGACCTTGGATGCTTACAACTAATACAATAATTAGTTGTAGGTCATGGATCATGTTCATTATAAATGGAAACATGATGAATAAAATGATTTTATATCCACCTACCAAACCTTAATCATAATAAGACTAATCTCCATGGGTATAAGTTAAGGATGATGACCAAGTCTCATTAAAAAATTTGCTTAACATTGGAAGGATTTGTTTGTTACAAATACACAAAGAAGACACCATCACTTATAATGTCATGAAAAACTTATACATTAAATCAACACAATGACAAACTCCTTTAATAAACACATTGTATCCTTTCCAATATGTTTATCGAAGAATAAACCTTAGACATAAAGGAAGATATTAATATCATTCATTGTATTTTACCACACTCTTGATTCCTTGGAACTCTTATAATAAATATTGAATATATGCCATCTCTATAAAAATAATTAGTAATACCACCTATAAAACACATCAATATCAATAATAAGCTATATTCCTGACATGAGACCCAACTAGTCACCATGCTATAAAAACATAAAACAACATTTTCATGGGGATATCATAATATGTGAGGATTAAACTTAGTTATTTTCATTGATGACATATACATTAAAGAAAAGAGTGCAAACCCATTATACAACCTCTATGTGAGGTAACACCTATTATCCAAGAAATTATAATAACTAAATTATAAAAACTTTAAAGTGCAATCTTCATATAACTCATATCCCAAAAAAAATGGAAAATGATGTTTCTATGTGGAACATAGATAATTAAACACTACCACAAGGAAAGATCACTTTCCTCTCCTATTCATTAATCATGTTCCTGACACCACTCCAGAAAGAGACATTCTATTTCCTTGATTTTTTCGTATGATATAATCATATCATAATTTACCCATAAGATCTAAATATTACAACATCTACATTCTCTTGGGATACTTATGCGTAATTTTTCCTCTCATTTAGTTTATTCAATTATATTATAAAAATTTAAAAGGATTTTTTCATAATTTTTACTAATCAATATCGTGACAATTTTGAAATCTTTATGGATGACCTCATGGTTTATGGGCAAACCTATAATGAATCCATCACAATTTTGGATAAATTAATCTAGTATTATAAATATGTTATCATGTCATCGAGTCATGATAAGTGTTACACACTAATGCAATAAGGTATTGTACTAGGACACAATCTTTCAACTCCACAAATAAAGGTAGACCTTGCTAAGATAAAATTGGTAAATAAATTGGTTACACCATGAAATTAATGAGATGTGAGAAGTTTTGTAGGACATGTTTTATATTATTATAGGTTCATCAAATACTTTATCAATATATCATCTCCATTGTTTGTTTTATGAAGAAATGATGATATATTTTCATGGATTGATGCATGCTAGGAATCTTTTCAAAATATCAAAGACTTACTTTCCATAGCACTTATTTTGAGATGTCTTTATTGAAATCTATACTTTCATATTCATATTGATGCATCTAATGTAACACTTGGAATAGTCCCTAGGAAAATAATAGGTCACTTAACTATGCTATATATTTCATCAGTAATAATATCCAACATGCAAAGCTAAACTACATATTTATATGGAATAAATTCCTCTCAATAGTGTACGTTATAAAACAATTATAACATTACATTACTATTTATCTTATTTTTATCCATTTTAATCATGATGATAATAAATAATTAATGAAAAAACTACTAGTAGGATAATTAGATGGCTATTATTTTTATATGAATTTGAAATTACCATCATGAATGGACCTATAATATTTTTAATCTTGATTAAAATTTTATGAAAACATTCCATTAGTAGATGCCTCTTTTCCTGACAAAGATATCTTTACTTTGACTATTAACACTCCTTGGTTTGTAGATATTGCTAATTATTTTTTTACAAGTCACAACCCTACACATTTTTTATCTTAAAAAAATATGCAAGTTGGTGGTCAAAATCATTTGATATTCATTCATTTCTAGATGTTTCTTTCACACATGGCCCAATTTGATCATGCGTATATGTGTGAGAGAGGATGAAATATTTGATATCCTTTGTGCATGTCATGATGATCCTTGTGGGGAACATTTTTTGGTAAAGGGTACATTCATCAAGATCCTTACCATTTGTTACTATTGGCCCACTCTACCTCAATATGTTATTGTGTATACTCACTAATGTGACATATGCCAACATATAGGGAAACCCACATATTCAAATGATACACACCTTTAACTATAGTTAGTATTGTAACCTATTAAAAAATATGGATTAATTTAATTGGCCTAATAGATACACCTTCTTAAGGCAAAGAGTAAATTTTGGTATGTATTGACTACCTCACCAAATGGGTAGAGGTTATAGATGTGAATCATGCATGAGATAAAAAGTTATCAAAATTCCTTTATTAGGAAATATTAACAAGGTTTAGAGTTTCATGAGAGATATTTTTTAATCAAGGTACATAGTTTATGTTTGATTTAATTGCATCCCTTGTAAGAAAAATATGAATACAGACATAAAAATTCCACTATGTATCATACAAAATCCAAACACCAAGTAGAATTCACTAATAGGGAATTAGAGAACATCCTCACCAAAATAATATCTATAAAATTTCATGATTGGGTAGAACATATTCTATAGGTTTTATGGGCTTTTAGGACCCTATGGAAGAAACCATGGGGTTCACACCATATGAATTAATCTATAATAATAAGGTTAGTCTTCTCTGGAGTTTGAATTTATAAATATGGTACTACCCTTAAAACTGTTATATAATTGATGGAAAAAAAAAATAATCATGCATCTCAACTCTCTTGATGAATGAAAGAAGAGAAGATGTAAACCATACAAAAATAATTCGGTAGTAAAGGATCAAATGGATAGGTGACTAGGGCATTACTTTTTGCAATGTAACATATGGATCATAGAGTAAAACTTTAATGCATATGGTTAGGCCCTTATAAGATATAAAATGTGTTTCCTAATGAATTATTCAAGATACACATAATTGATTTAGTTATATTATCTTTGATGGTCTATGGACACTATCTCAAGTTTTTAATAAAAGTCTCACCAAAGAATAATTTGTTCAAAAGATTCAAATAAAAGACCAACTTTTTAAGGACACAAAACTCAATTTCATACTAGATGAGCACTATGACCAACCTATTGGTCAACCATAAATTTTTTTAAAATTTTTACAAGACACGTCAATGCCATTTATCAAAAGTAATAATATGACATGTTATAGTTTTTGTTGTAAAACTAGTTTGTTGGCTGGCCAAAACTATATAAAATGGGCATGAGTGAAAAATAATTTGTTGGTCACTGAGGATCAATAGTAAATAAATATAAAACATAAAATAATAAATAATATAAAAAACCAAGGTGGAAAATCACCTTATTTACAGCCTAGGTATTGAAAATAGAAAAAAAAATCATTTGATATAAGAACCTACCAACTCTTAGATGCTTCAAGTCCAGTTTTATTTATTACATGTCACTTTTGAACTTTCGAAATTTAAACATACAACCTCATATGTTATACAAAGTCTACCTTAAGCTTATTTCAAGAAATTTTTAATCAACTTACATCATGCATTAGAGTCCTTTAGCAGGTTGGATGCTTATTTTCATAGTAGATCCAATATATATCATATCATATTATCTCAAAATTTGAATGATGACATTTTTTTTTATTTCACTAAGTAGTTCGTGTATATGAAAAGTTGTTTTAGGTCCCAAAATTGAACCTAAAGTAATTACTTCCTTTCTTATTATTTCAAAAATTTCATCTTTAGTATCATCATGTTGCCTTTCACCTCTGTTTCTTTATTTTTTATCATATGAATTCATTGATTGTGATTAAGGGCATTCCATACTCTCACATTTATCTAAGTTTATAAGGATTTATTAGTTAAAAGGCTAATAATTCAAATTCGAGATAAACATTTTCATAAAAAAAAATTCTCACAAATTAGTGAAACAACACATCCTCTCTTCATCACTCCAAGGACATACTCACAAACGAAATTTATATGATGATATCTTAAAAATACTATATTAATGTGTTTCATCCAATTTGTAAATCCTAGCATAAATTGGTAAAAACCTTCATTTATCCTTCTTGAGATGAAATAATATTGTTCAAAGAAATCCATTGAACTAGTATTTATGTTATAAATTTAAAATAAATTATATTTTTATTATAATTTAATTTTTTATTTTTATTTATTATTCCTATGAAATGATAATTTATGAATATTCCCTCAAAATTCATTATCACATGTTTGTTGTATCCTCTTACTTCCACATCATTGTAATGCATTATATTTTCACCATCCCACATCATGTACCTTATATCCTATCTTCACATTCAAAACTATTTTCCTCTCACCTTATTGGTTGTGTGTATCCCATTGTCCCATATAGTATATTTGAGGGAAATTATATCCTTTAAGTTTGGGCAGATTATACTTAAGGACATTTGGCATATGTAATATTTTAAGGACACATTGATTGATAGTCTATGCACAACACATCAAACAAAGATATGGTACTTGATAAAAAAACATAATTACCCTGTCAAAGAATTGAAAAACCATTATCATCTTATTATCAACACTTTCAAATAGATATTATGAGAAGGCATTTGTTATTTTTAAACTAAAAATAAGTAATGAGAGTGGAAAGCATTAATAGAGTGGAAACACATAGGAAAAAAGGGAGGTGATATACAGTTAATGTAAGATATTGAACACACGTACTAAAAAATGACATAGGGGTATTGGCTCTTTTCAAGAATGTAGATTGGATAGTCTTTGTTGAGTTAATTAGAAGGTAAGTCATGGAAATAATCCAATCATTTTCCAAGAATTTTTATAATGATGGAGATAATAACAAAGGACTTGAGGTAGTATTAACAAAGGAACTGATCTCTAAGGCAACTAATTTTCTTGCTATAGGATAAGAGTGGATAGAAATACACAATGCTTATAATGTAAAGGTAAAGGATTATCATGTAAGGATATAGGATTTAATTCTAAGTTAAATAAATACATAAGTTATATTTCCCTAATCTTTGGCACCATATGGCTATATTGTTTATTAAGTATTTTATAGGCGAGGGTAGGTTATCTTTATTTTATACCCCAAATCTACATATACTAGTCACCTAAGACATGCCCATATTGTAAATGTTCCTAGTTATTTCCTATGGTTAATAATAATAATGACTAAATAATATAATAAATGTAAACCTACAACACTATCCCACCATTGCATAAGTACATTTTTTGAAAATATTTTTTACACCAATAATCTAGATATCAATTGGGAAGACTTTATGGTAATGATCCATCTACCACCAAAGGTTACCGCTTAGCCTATGACACTAAAAATAAACATACCTATACTATATTTTCCATTTTTAAAATTAAAAATACTAATGAGGCCTCATATAGTAGACCTAGGAGGCACTCCCATAGGTTGAGATCCAAGGGAGTAAAGGTAGGGTCATCTTCCTCTAATCAAATATTCATCACATTTAATCATAATAATAAATATATGATGAATATTTGAGAATTTGCGAATAATAAATAGGGTAAGGTATCTCTAATAATGCAACTAAGGAAATTTCAAGGCCTAAAAAAGAAGAAATAAATTATGAGATTTATATTCGTGAATAGTTTTAATAGGAAGAGAGGGAGGATCTTGATGGAAATTAATAAGTTCAAGAGGAATAAAGGGAGGATTTTGTGTTCTCATAATAAAGATAACACACCTTTTCTTCTCCTCTCTTGTAAATAATTCATAATGACAAATTATTTCTTGCATATAAAAAATAGATCTCATGAGGATAAAAATTCTTGAGCTAGCAGTAAGTAAAATAGGATTGGATGCACTAGCTAAATTAGTATGTGAAGAGTGAGAGAGAGTTATTGGACCACAAGAAACTATATTAGAGATAAGATAAATTGAAACATATAGATAATAACCTAAAGCCAAAAAATAAAAACCTAAAACAAATACCTTTGAAGTAATGACTCCTGAAGAACATACAACCAATACACTTGAATAACCTACAATCATGACATTGAATAACCTATAACCTATCATGCATAGAAAATTATGTTATATAGACCTAACCAGAGTCATGTAAATTATGTTTTGATAAAATGGCATAAAGATGTTATTGAATATTTTAAGTTGAGTTGGTCTAGGACCTATAAAGTCAGTACAAGAGGATTTTTGTGTAAATGAAAAGTGTGTGTTACATTCCAAAAGAATATTTCATATCTCATCCTCCTCATAATATACACATTTTCCTATGTATTGTAACATTGAGTTGTATAATTCCTACACATTGACTCTTGGTTTATTCAAATTGTACTTGAAAATTGAAGGCTTGTACTTATCAATCAACAATTAGTTTGTGTTGCAAGTTTAATTCTTAGGTGGTGAGGATTCTCTATGCACTAGGAATTGTATATTACCTATGAATTATTGTGATAGTGATATGGAAGGTTTGAATTATTCCTAATATTATTCTTTCTCTTCTCCTTTTTGCTGCATAAATGGATACTCAACATCTAGAGGCATGGATCACAATGGTTGCATCATCCTTATAATCGAAGGATTTTTTCACCAGACTTCTTCTATTATGGTGAAATTTAATGAAATCCTCAATAAAAATTTTAATGGTATTATTTAGGAAGTGTTTTCCTCTATCACTGACTAACTTTGTATGAACTTTAGACATGGTTATGATATTTTTCATGTAAACATTTGGTTATGTTTTTGGTATTAAAAATTGATGTCACAACATCTTATATACATTATTTGAAATAATTTGTCATACTGATTATATATATGGCATGATTATTTTTACTATTAATAATTGTTGTAATTTATGTCATGATGAAGGTTGATATCATTGATGTCAAGGTCAAGGTTAATGTCATTGATGCAAGGTGCATCTAGTAAAGATGTATAATGAGTGTTCTATAAGATATGAAGCATATGACAAGAGAGATTTTGAAGGAAACCTAATGATTCTCTGTTGAGATAATTTTAATGCAACCTAGTGATTCCTCTGAGGTTGATGTCAATGTTTATGTTAAGATAAATAGCTTTTGAGTACTAGTCCTTGAGTACAAGGTGCCTTGAAAAGTCTAGGCATAACAAGCATAGTCATATCATAAGCATGTGCATGATGAGCATAGAGAGATATGACATTGTATAAGGATCATAAAAGATGTGAGAAAGTGTAAAATCATCAAGGAGTGTTTTCAAGGTCAGTTGTCAAGCTTTAAGAGATTGAGAAACCTATTCATGACATTGGTCATTACATGAGGAAACCTTGTGAGATGTCATGAGGTATTTTCAATACATATGAATAATGTATGGTAGTTTATTATTATGTTAAGAGGTTTTTTTACATGTATATGATGTGTTAATAGCTTGTACAATTTATATAAGGTCAATTTCAAGGCCTAATGTGACTTGCAAGTCAAAGGCATAAAGAGCAATGAGAGATGATGGCCAGATGAGGTATCAGGATTAGTTTCTAAGGAAAGTGTGAGTATGTGAGCATTGAAAATAGTGTTTCATGTTGTTTTAAGTATTTTTACCAAGTTTTATGTCAAGAATTATAGGTTAAGGTGAGGAATTATTTTTTGAGGTCTCTAGTGTGTACAGAATGAAAGGTTCTCAACCCAAGAAGAACTTTCATGTGTTTATTAGAATGTGTATCCTTTTCATGGGAAACTAAGATATTCATGGTATATTTTAAAGTTTCATAGGTAAAAGTTCAAATAATTTGTTTCTAGAGTAAGGAGCTAAGCTTTATGAATAATCGTTAAGACTGGAAGATGGTTTAAACCCTAAAAGAACCCTAATAATGACCCGATGTGAAAGATATTGTTCTAGAGTACTCAAAATGTTATGGTATAGATAGTTAAGTGATTGGATATTTTATTAAACTCCCCTAGTCATATCCAAGTGTTACTTGTTTGTTATATGAGTTAGTGGACCCATAAAGAAAGGCCTTGTTTCTTAAAGATTTGTTGTATCAATTAGAGTTGACCAATTCAAAGTTTTTAAAATTATGGAGGAAAAATATTGAGACTTGTATTTGATGTCCATGGTAGTTTCTAAGCATGTTCCAATTTTTAGGTATGATAAACTAGTCATACAAGTTGACCTATTACTAAAAGGCCTAATTATGCAAATAGTAAGAAACCTAGCCATAAGTGAGAATGTGATTAGGGATTTGATTTTATGGATTAGGTATGAATCCAAGTATATGTAGAATTTTTTCATGACTTTTAAGACATGTTAATGTTGGAAATATGTTTTGAAGGTCAGTGGAGATGATTAAAATGTTTCTAATAAGTTGACTTGTCTAGTGTAGATGAGATAGTGAAGGTGCAAATTCATGAGATTGGTTTACAAGACCAATATTGTCATTTACTCATATTATCTATCTATCTAATAATGGTCTAATTATTACATAAAATCATACACATTTGTTATTAATATTAGAAAGTAGTTATATAGGTGTTGAAGGTCAAAATTACCATGATTGGTCTTCAAGGCAAACTGGCAATTCTAGGTAAGCAAGTTGCAATGTTGAGTTTGAGGCACTATGCCATAAGGTGAATTATTCAATGAATATTATTTTGTTTTATGGAATATTTATGTCATATACATCCTTTTAATAAGGTTTGATATCTAGTTAAAGTGTTTGAAATTTTGAAGCCAAAATAGGTTGATTGGTTCAAGTTTGATTATGTATATTGAAGATAAAAGATTGGTTTGAAAGACCAATATTTGGAATTAGATATTATGATCCTTATACTTGAGAATGATATAGAGATGTCAAATAATATTTTTAGTGTGTCATTAATCATGGGAAGTACTCTTTCAAGTGTTGAAGATTATGCTGTCTATGACTGTGTTTTGAGGCTAGTTGGTAGTTATCAGTGGGCTACTTGTAGAGAGAGGATTGTGTACTTTTTACCTAAAATTTTTAGTATAAAGTGTTTGAAATATTTGATCCAAAATTGTTTGACTGGTTTAGGTTTGACTATGTATACTAAAGACAAAATATTGGTCGATAAGATCAATATTTGACATTAGACCTTTTGATCCTTTTACTTGAAAATGAGCTAGATATGTCAAATAATATTTTAAATGTGTAATTAATCATGGGAAGTTTGATTTCAATTGTTTAATATCAAGCTATCCATGACTATATTTTGAGGCTAGTTGGCATTTCTGAGTGGGCTATTTGTAGAGAAGGGTTTATGTATTTTTTCCCTGATATGTGAAGTATAAAGCATATGGTAATGATCCAAAGGTTATATAACTTATTTATATATGATTTTTTTCCATGTTTGTTTGGAAAAATTATGTTTATACTTTAGTTTTTCAAGACAAACTTTTTGGCTATGTACAAGCCTAATATAAACAGTACTAATGGTGTGTTCCAAGTAGTGGTTTGAGATAAAAGATGTTAAAAAGCTAAGATTATCTTAGTATGGGTATATTTAGGTAGAATATTATATGTTACTTCCATCTGAAGTGTTTTAAATTTCTCCAATAAGATCGAAGGGTAACGTGTGCTAAGTAGGCCTAATGGGATTAGGTCTCCATGAGACCTAAAAGAGAGATAAGGTGTAATTGAAGTAGGTCAGACCTAAAGAGACTCAAATCACATTTGGTCCATGTATATGAGCTATCTTAAAATATATTTCATTTCCTAATTAATATTAAAATAATGTTTTGTTGACTAAGAATGATATGAACAAGTGACTTTTATAAATACTAGGTAATTTTAGGCCTATGTGTATGAAGAGAACAAGCAAAAAAATTAAGATATTCCAGAGTATAATAAGGTATTTTATACCATCATAGTAGTGCATATAATATATGATGAAGGTTTTATATAGGTTATATGTGATTAAAATAAGGTAATATGACCTAATCTATTTAAGAAAAGGATTAGTTGAGTTAAGAAGCATATGAGGCAGTTTGAGAGTGTTTGAAGAGAGAGAAGAGATGAAGAAGGAGATCATCATCTATGGTATGAGTAAAAAAGTATTGTAAAATTTATCAAGTGATTTATTTGGTTGATTTGGTGCTGATCCATCTATGGTTTTTGTGCCTCTTTACAAGTTAGTGCTTGCTAAAACCTAACTGAGTTGGTACTTAGTTAATTGGGGTTGGTGCTCCATGTAAAGTGGGTGCTTCACTAAATATGATGTTTATAATATATTAATTCATTATATTTTAATATATTAATGGTTTTTCATCCCCTTGATCTTTTACCACATATAAGTTGTGTTATCTTGTGTTCTTGTGCTTCACACTTTTGTGGATTGTTATTTATGCTTTCTAGATCTATGTGCTTGATTTAATCATTCATGTTTTCATAAGTGTAATTGATAAGTAAGTTTTTTTTAATATTATTCAACCACCATATAAGTAATATTACTTAAAAAATTTGGTATTAGATCTTAGTACTTTGAAGAAGGTCTAAAATCCTAAAGAAAGATCATTAAAGCAAGGATTCCTAGTTGGAAAGCTCATGGTGGTTTCTTTGCCATTAAGGCTCCATTATTTAATGTATCTAATAATGAATTTTGGAATGTCAATATGAATATATATTTAATTTCTCAAGGTCAAGATATTTTTAAATTATTTATGGATGGCTATAGTGATTTTCTTATTCCACCGACTGATGCATTAGGAAAGAAAGCTGGTGAAAACAATTCCAAGGCAATAAATGTTATTCTTTGTGGTCTACCACATGTTGATATTGTAAATGTAATGCATTTTGAATTATATAAATATGTATGGGAGAAATTAAATACTATTTATTAATGATACACCAAGGTGAAGATGACAAAGTTGCATACCCACAAAAGATAGTTTGAAAGCTTGAAAATGAATGAAGGTAAAACTATTGCATCTTACTTATTGAGGGTTGATGAAGTTTTCAATATCATTATAGGATCTGGAGAAGAAGTGAAATAATATACTATTGTTAAAAAAGTAATGAGATCACTAACTCCTAAATTTAACTCTAAGGTATGTGTAGAAGAATATATGTAAGATTTGGACAAGATAAAGATGGATGGGCTTCATGGCATCTTGACTACTTATGAGATGAGAAATAATGAAAGAAAACCTCCCAAGAAGGATTCATCTTTAAAATTTGAGAATAATTCAAAATCCAAGAAGTTCAAGGATGAGTAATGCTTAGATATTGATGATGATCAAGTGATAGCCATATTTGCAAGGAAGTTGAGGTTTGGATATGCTAAGTACAAACGTAAGTTGCCCTTAAAAATTTTCAAATGTGGAAGATTGGTCAATTTGAATCCAAGTGTCCTAAAAAGGATAAACATGAGCATGATGAGGAACATGATAAACATCATGTAGATGATAAGAAGACTTATAATCTTGATAAAACCAAGAAAGAGTTCAATAAGTATGAAGGTAGGGAAGGAAATTTCAAAAACAAAAGAAGTTTCTATACCAAATAAGATAAATATTATGATGTAAGTGACTCAAGTGATGATTATGGTAGTAATTAAACTTAACATGACAATAATGAAACCTTGTTCATGGCCATAGAATCAGACAATGAGGGTTGCTCAAGTGGAAAAGGCCTTCTGGTTGATATTGAATCAAATGAATAAGAAGTTAAAGTGTATTTTGAGAGGCATTATTAGTAAGTGCCCTAAAGGAATTGAATTTCCAAAGGAGAAATAATTTAAAACTAAGATCATTAGTTAAGGAATACGAGGAGTAGATTGGCTTGTTTGATGAGAGACTGAGTAACACCTCTAAGGAGTATAATGAGATCATCAATCAAATTGAAGCATAGATGGAGATAGTCAATTAAAGCCTAAAGGATAAAGAGAAAGAATGAATTAGGTATGAAACTAAAGTTTAATTTTTGAATGATGGGTTGATTTCAAGCATCTAACAAGTTGACAACCTTTGTGAAGTTTGAAAAGAACAGTTAGGCTTTAGATGATATATTGAGTAGTCAAAAGTCTATAAGTGACAAAATAGGTCTTGGTTTCAAAGAAGACCAAAAGGAGGCACCTCAATACAAGGATAATATTTTTAAAGATAAGAAGGTCAATATTAAAATACCTATAAAATATCCCAATGATTTAAGGTATGCCAATTCATTTAATGTTTATTAGTTTGAGTGTAGCTAGTTTGGTCATAGACCAAGAGAGTGTATAAGACCCTAAAAGATTGAATACTCATGGAATTATGGAAAGAGTCATAATTCACATCAGTCAAATGGTATGTATAAGGTGCTTTATTATACTTTTCATAATGTAGGACACATTGAAATATTATGTTCTAGAAAAGTTATAAGGTCATCATGTTAAAATAGGACGCTTGAAGCCCCTAGATTGAAATAAAGAAGGTAAATGAATATATAGAAACCAAAGATAGTGAAGATGAGTCATGATTAGTCTACAAGCTCAAGTGGACCACTTGTAGTGATAGATCATTCTTAATATATAAAAACACTTCAAGAATTCTTGTTGTCATCTCACATTGATGATCAAATGATTGATGAATAGATAAAGCCTATAGTTCTAATCAATCCCAAAAGGATATTAAAGGACATTCAATCTTGTGAGAGCATGGAGTTTTGAGAATCTATTCAACTATTATTTTTTTAGTTACCTATACAAATAGGTGACTTATTTAGGCTTCATGAAGACACTCTTGAGTTTGTATAGTCATGGGATGTTAATTTTAAGGTGGAGCTATTCGTGTTATTGACTGAGTTTGATTTGTGTTGAGAATTGGTCTTGTAATATAAGTTCATTTTAAGAAGGTGTGCATGGAGTAAGGGGGGACATGTTACCTTAATGATTCATATTTTTTGTTTTGATCTCCTATATCAAGAAGGTATGGTTCCATATGGTAGTCTATGTAGGATCCTTTTTTATTAATTTCAAAGGGGGAGAAAGTCCAAGAAGGGAGATTGACTAGACTAGGGGAGATGAGGGTGATTATTTTCAAGGAGATTCCATCAATGAAAAAGGGTGTGTTTTTTAATAAGTGTTGTCATTTATTTCAAAATCAAGGTTTATATCATTGATGTCAAGGTCAATGTTGATGTCATTGATGTCAAGGTGCATCCGGTAAAGATGTATGGTGAGTGGTCTATGAGATATGAACCATGTGCCAAGAGATAATTTGAAATCAACCTAATGAGTCTCTATTTAGAGATAATTTTAAGGAAACCTAATTATTCCTCTCAATATTATGTCAAGATTCATGTCAAGGTAAGTACGTTTTGAGTACTAGTCCTTGAGTGTAAGGTGCCTTGAGAAGTCTAGTCATAAAAAGAATAGTCATATCATGAGAATATGCATATAGAGAGGTGTGTACAGAGGTATGATATTGTCAAAATAACATTAAATTCATGAAAAAAAGGTGTATAAGAATCAAGGAATATTTTCAAGGTTAGTTTTCAAGTTTCAAGACGTTGAGAAGCCTAGTCATGACATTGGTCATTGCATGAAGAGACCTTGTAAGGTGTCATGAGGTATTGTCAAGATAAATGAAGAATGTATGGTGGTTTTTGAGCATGGTAATATGTTTAATTACCTTTATATGATGTTTTTACATCTTTGATAGTGGATAAAAGGTTATTTTCAATGCCTTATTTGACTTTCAAGTCAAAGGCCTAAAGAGCAAAGAGAGAGACAGTGGACATATGAGGTATCAATATCAGTTTCTAACGCAAGTGTGAGTATGTGAGAATTGAAAAATGTATTTCATGGTTTTCATATCATTTTGACCAAGCTTAAGGTCAAAATTTAAGGTTAACAAAATAAAAAGTGGTTTGAGGTCTCGTGTATGCACAGATTGAAGGGTTCTCAACCTGAGAAGAACTTTCAAGTGATCATTGACATGTGTATCATATGCATGGGAACCTAAGATATTCATGGTAGATGGGGAATGGTCCTAGATCCAAGTTAAAAT
>JARHVA010000729.1:3570000-3577500 GCA_037957365.1 Torreya grandis
TAAAAAATTTAAGGAGAACACATGTCGGTAATCTTACAGTAATTGAATCCTTTTTCAAAAACATAGATATGTATAATAGTCACCTATGGTCACTAGCTTTGTTATTGATTATGTTCCAATGCACTCTATTACCTTGCGTACTGGTTCTTGATATAAATTATTTTACCTTCTAGAAGAGAGTCTCTCAACATCCCATCCCATTTCTCTATAATATTTATTTTTTTCATTTATGCATCCTCTATTTTCTCTACAATGTTGGCTTTAGTCTCTTATATATGTCATTCAGGATCATTGTATAAATCTTCTTCACTATTACTAGACTTTGCCTAATCTACGATATTGTTATAATATTTTAACAACAAAAAATATTATCATTCCTGTATTAATTTATAGCTTTTCTTAAGTCCTTAACTTCTTCCTATTATGATGTTTTCTCCTGTGTAGTTAATACAACTTCTTCCCATCCATGGCATAAAAATGTTTTCAAATTATAGAGAGCTTTCTATAGTATGGGATTATAGTCTTAAAATATAAATGTTTATTTAAAATCATGTTCCACATATGGCCAATTATTAGTCTCATGTTTGGACTCTTAGTGAATATATCACGCTCTTATAAAAGGCATTAGAGTATTCTAAAACACATGCACACAATATCATGGTTCCACACCTTTTGAATACCATATATTAATAGACCTATGAATGTGAAATTTATGGAATTGACCTTCTTGGAATAACGGCAATTGATCAAATATCACATGCACTACTTGGAACTGGGATCATATCATTTCACAATCTTCTTCCCAATGTAATTTATTGGATCAATGAACTATCCACCATGTCATAACAACACCTTGAGCACATATTTCAATGCACTTACCTATAGAACTAAGTTATGATAATGATCCTCTAGCCTATAAATTAATTTCACTAACTCTTATGTTTCATATTACTATGGTCATGTTTTTGGTAGAAAAAACTATTCTCATTAGTATTACCTCATGATATACCCATGCTTAGTTTAATAGATGTGCAGATTAATCACCACTAACTGAAGATACAACTTCCTAGATTAGAGTGCCTTCATGAGTGAGTTCTATGTAGTTCATAACTATGAAATTCACTAGATACAATAAGTGCAATTTTAATCTTGTGGGGATCACATGATTGGACACTTACATTCCTCCATGTGTAACTATGAAACTTGATCCATGGTTTTTATGGGTTAGTATGACAACTACTCTATATCTTGCAACCATAAAATAAGTTGTTTCTATTTTATGAAATTGGTAAACCATTTAATGTATAGAGATTGAGATTTTGTTTCCCTTATTACATTTAACTGACTTTATTCTTCACAGTCATATGGGATTCAGGGGTTGGGGCTTGGGAAATAAATATAGGGCCATTTATTTGTGTCACACACACACACAAAATAAGGTTTTGGGTTGGGTGTTAGATTCAAGGAGGGGATATATCCATATAGGGATTTAATTTGATGGGTTCCCTATCTCCCTATCTCTAACTAGGCTACATGCTTGGAAATCTTAAGGAATAGATCTAACTAGTGCCCATATATATAAATGGCTGAGAAACCCATATAAATAATTTATATAAAGGGAGGGGAGGGTGCAAAGGCTTGACCAATCTTGATTCCATCCTCATCAATATCTATATCTATATAGATCAAAGATAGAGGGCTTGAACAATCCCCATCTATAATATATAGAGGGATCAATTATTTCCCATATAGATAGAGTCCCAACTAGGAGATAAAGATAGAGGGATTGATTGTTTAATTTAATCTTTGTTCAAGGATATGATGATGATCTTATACCCTTGATGAATTTCTAATTGTATTGACACTATATTTATGGTCATCTAACAATAATATGCTCACTTTTCCCCAATTAGAGTTGGGTAGTGTGCTTTGGTATTCATATGAATGACTTCAAAGTTCCATCATAGAATTAGATTCATAAATTTTATTTATACATCTTTCAACATCCTAATGGGTTTTATCCTTCCATAGTCTATTAGACTCAAAACAACTAGGTTATAGCTAGGAGTAATATATCCAATGGCATCTCATGTAGACCTAAGAATAATATTAAGTGTGTTCATAAAGTAGAAAACAAAATTTGTAACTTAATATCCAACCAAATAAATATCCATTCAAGAATAAACAATAGATGGCTTCTTATTTTTTATGTACCAAATTACCCTCTCTATTCTTTGTTGACCTATTTTTATGTAGTCTACTAGATTATGCAACAAACTAGAAATGTTTTTATGTATATACTCATCACACAAAGTTCTCACTAGTTAAACAAGTTCCCTTAAAGTATTAAATAATTCATCTTTTTCAAATACATAAAAAATATATGCATATATTTATGGATCTATAACTTCAACATCTAATTTTAGAAGAATTTTGATATTGTATATTCTGTAATAAATGCAATTATTTAAACATTAGAACCTTTTCCATTATAAGGTCAAAATACTCATATTTTTAAAATTTAATATTAGAGGCTCATGTGGCATCTTCAAAGGTGGAAATCCTTGATCCCTTTAATCATTTCAAGTGATATCTTATAGATACACAAGCTCTTTAGGTTGCATATTTTCCATATTCATATTGTGTAGTAGTTTTTACTTTCTCTACTTCTTTATAACTAAATAATCATATGTTTTTTCTTTCCCAAATACATTATAGTAAACATGATATGTTTTCATATACATGTTTTAGGGATAATCACATAGAATGTGGTTGTATTCACCACACATACATAATGTAATAGGTTGTCTAACCTCTCTATTATCTTATCCATATTTTTTATTTTCTCCCTAATATCCCCATTTGTATCCTCTTAATTACGCTCCCAATATTTATGGATAATCTTAGTCTTAATATTTTTGTACATCATATCCCCCATAGTGCCTTGGAGGGGAAAGTGGAACCCATCCTAATTATTGTGGTGAAGACATAAAATTCTAAGGTTATTAGTATTATGGGGATGAAGGTGTCCATCCAACCTAGTACTAAGGTGACTATGATTTTCATCCTATAAGACCTTATGGATAATATTGATAATAAATTATCACTACATACTATATAGATTGAAACATCCATCCTGAAGTAACATGTGTGGCTAAATTCATTTGTACATCTAAAATTGGAACTCTTAGTTTCATAAATTCATAGTTGTATTTTTTTATGTAGCAAGCATGAGTGATGTCCTCTTTCATCTCCTACAACTATCTATAGCTCTTTTCTTTAATATTATGGGACTTAAAAAAAAAAAAATACATGCTTTTCATTTGTTGTATGTAATGGTGTATAAGGTGGCATTTAGTAGTGGGATATACCATTATGCTACAAATCTCACAAAACTCTGTCAATATAATTTTAAAAAAATCAATCTTTTGATGTCCTTATTTACCACACCATATGGGCCATATAGATAGTTTTGGTATGTTTCTCTCATTTATTTCATCCATATTTCATATAAGAAAATATATCTTAGCATTTTTATTTGTAGTAGGCTATGAATTTCAACATGGTATTATTTTTTCAACTCTAATCGTAGATGATCAAGCATTATTATTACTAGGGAACTATGTTTTTGTGATATAAAAATACATCCTATGTTTCATAAATTATAGGAACCATGCATATTTTTATTTTAATGTAAACTATAAACTCACTATTTTATAACATCTGAATTAATGCGATCATAATCCTAGATAGATTCTCCAAATTATTAGTGAATTTCCTTTAGATCTTGGTTAATCTAGCTCACACATTTTTTAATCTTAAATCCCTAGTTAGTTTATCATTAGAACGTTTAAAATAAATTGAATTTATATTATTTTTATATATCAATTATATACCTATACCTATCAATGATCCTATAAGTTTTTGATTATTTGCATCATATTCAGTCACACTTTTAGCCTGTCATTTTATTTCTTAGGTAAATAAATAATGTTCAGGGTCAGTAGAACCATCATAAAATGTTAGAGTTAAAAACTTTCCTAGATTAAGAGACATATATCCCACCATTCCTATAAAATAATTGTCTTATTTGGATTGGAAGTTACTATTATATTAGGATTCAATGAAGCTACCTTTCGATTATCGATACTCTTCTTTTCTACCAATGTCTAAATTTATGCACTTTGCTTTCCAAATTTAGTTATTAACATGTAAAACCATTATATTGCCTCTCAAAGTTTGTATGGCTTAATCATATTAACATATTAGGCATGAGGGATATGTCCCCTTAGAATGAATTATCCTTGTTTGAAGTACTTTTCTCAATTAAACTTGAACTTGACTTAACTCTATGACTTTGCATAATATATTCAAGAGATTGTCCTTCATGTTTTACAAATAATATTATTCTTGATAAATGATTCTTAATATTACCCTCCATTTACTCTAGTTACTTCTCTACAACCTCCCATCCCACTTTCTCTTTCTATAATTTTCCCTATATCGCATATTCATTTCTATTTTTTTTAGCCATTAAATCCTTTAGATAATCTAATTTTCCCCTCTTCATAATGTCTAATGTACCACATAGGTATATCTCCTCCCATAATCTTTGTACTCTCTACTCTAAATCTACTTGTAGTTACATGATGGTAATTATGTTTATCCAAATGATTTTATTGTGATAATTTTCTATTAATCCTGAAAATTATCTTATTTTTTTTCTCATTTACATCCTCTTTAGTCAAATCTCATGTCCAAGTTATGTCTCTCACTTCCTCATCAATTAATCCATTCAATATTTATCCCCATAGCACACTAAATGACAAATCCATATCGGTCAGGATTGGCGTCATGGTCTTCTCCAAACCAACATCTTCATAAGTATCAATATTCATTACATAAATTTAACTCTAATTCTTCTTACAAATAAATGTTTTATATCTTAAAATTTAATGTACCCTTGCATGAAAACCTTAGTGATATATCCATCAATTGTGATTTTTATCCAATGTTCTATCACACATGTCCATTGAGTATCTAGGATTCACAATATTTACACCTTTCTTTAGGCCAAATAAGGTACTCTATCTCCCTCAGCCCAAAGAAATAATATTATAGTATTAATAACCTAGTAACTAACATCTCAAGTAGCTCACACCATAAAATTTCATATATTTTATTATGAATATGCTCAAATATGATTTCTATCCTCATGATTTCAATTCATTTGGCCTTATACTATGAATATTTTTTAGTTCTTCCATACAACAATTTATCCACATCTCTTTGACCCATTATCCATTTCATCATGTTTTATAATCCATGTTTGATGCACCCTTGTTAGCAGGGATTCATAAAAATTTCCATGGGAAAATATTAACTTTTGTGTATATTTGAAGTGAAATATAGATTCAAAACTTAAATGGGGATATACTCATTAGTTTTTTAATTTTTTCATAATTAGTGAATATTCATAGTAACGTAGATTAAAACATAAATAACATTGATTATTTATACATTAATAAGTAGATTCAAATGCAACAGAGGATAAAATACACATAGAACAAGTGCAAAAGACTTTCAAAATAACCATCAAAAATATATATATATATATATTAATATATAATACATAGGATCTATTCTCTTTTACATTTTTACACTATTTAAGTAACTTACAAATTTATGTTACTTTAAATTATTATACTTTCACTTCTCTCCCAAAATATTCTTTTCATATTCTATAGACTTTTGTTAGACAAATAGAAGATGAATACATCCAAAATGATATGAAAAGTAATACACATTACACACTTTTCATTCATACATTCTATGAAATTTTTTACTTATAAGTCTATTATAAATAACTACAATTCATAAAAAGTTAGGTAAAACTAGAGGGTAGAGTTTCTATAGAGTTACTTATTTTTATTTAAACATAAAAGTCACAAGTCAGATAAAGTTAAAAATGTGCTAAGTAAAATTTGTCTCTTATTAAATAAGATGTGAGTGGAATTCATAAAATTTGATTATACAAATGAGATGTATGAAGAGAAATAATATATTAGATGTGCATGGAAAATATGCATAGAACTAGTGAGTGTTGATTAAACACCATGGTTGGATTATTTCATGTAAGAAGGATTGTTATTCTAAGGAGCATAGTTTTGTATACCTAGAGGTTCAGTTAGTTGAAATTTTATTAAGGATAAGCATACTGGAGGTTTACCAGTTCATTTTGGTTATGAAAATACATATAAATAATTGGATGAAAATGTATGTAAATATGTTCAATAGTGTATATTTTTCTAGTTGGCAAAAGGGAAAAGTCAAATTTTAGGGTCCACCATTTTTAATCCTAAATTGACCATGGGAAGATATTAATTGGGTTTTTGTTTTAGTATTTCCTATAACATACAAAGGAAATGATTCCATTTTTATGATTATGGATAAATTTTCAAATATGACAATTTTTTTTGCTTGTAAGAAGACTAGTGATTTGAAACACATTACTAACTTGTATTTCAAAGTTGTTATAAGGCTGCATGAATTTATGTGAAACAAAATATCAGACATGGATGTGAATTTTTTAGACATTTATATAGGATGTTATGGAATAAATTGAATACTAACTTATAATTCATTTCAACATATCATCTTTAGTTGAATGGATAGATAGATGTATTGAACAAAATCTTTGCTACTCTATTGTGATTTTTTATTGAAAGAAAGATAGAAACATGGGATTAAATTCCTATGGAAACTTAGTTTTCTTATAAAACTTCAATTAACATGAGTAATGGAAGGACACTATTTTAGATAGTTTATGGGTCAAGTATAAGAGATGTTGAAAAATTATGTGACATCATAGATGATCAAAATAAGATTGGTAAAGGATAAGGCTTATTTGAATATATGGGTGACTTATACCATAGACCACATGAAAATTTAGAAAGGAGCACTGTATATTATAAGAAACATGTAGATGTTAGGAGAAGAGAAGTAGAATGACATGTGGAATACTTAATCTTAGCACACCTAATGAAGGATATATTTTTGAAAGGAACTTACAACCAATTAAATTGGACAAAAATTGGACCATGCACAGTATTGAAAAAGTTTAAAACAAATGTATATGAGATTCAAATAATTGAAGGGATCGACATATCATGTGTTTTCAATTTGTTAGATTTGTATCTTTATCATGAGGGATAAATTAGTGAAAATGTAAACATAAATTATAAATAATTTTATTCTATAGTGAAGATACCTAAGAAAGTGAAAGAGTAAGGAAAATGGGTGATTAATTTCATAATCAACAAATGAGCACGTGACAAAGAATACAAAGAATAAATGGTAAAGTTCAAGGGTCTAGAATTTGAAGATTCAATATACATAAAAACATGTTAGAAGATATAAAAGAAGGAATACCTATAGTATATATCTATGAAAGTGCATTATTAGGAGCTCATGTTTATTTTGTTAACCATGGTCTATGAT
>JARHVA010000729.1:3582500-3762500 GCA_037957365.1 Torreya grandis
TCTAAAGTTAAGCCCACTTAGCTTGATACCCAAAATTAACTTTAGAGGAAAATACATGGTTAAACATGCTTGATTTATAGTAGCATTGAGATGGGTGACCTCCCAGGAAGGCCCAATGCTTCACCTCTATGAGCATCACCTAGATGTAATGAGTGCTAAGTGCATCATTCATTCTCATGAGAGATGGGTTCGTGTGAACCATACTCATAAAACCTGGGTCATTGAGTTTGACTTGAAAACTACATAGTTGAATTCTCATAGTAATATGATAAGTACACAATGATGTTTAATTTTTTTATAGGGTAAACAATTTTAACTAAGGTAATGAATTGGCTTTAGGACATAACCAGAGACTTAGTCTGCAAAACAAATAGAATTGCAAGAGTAAAATGAAAACAAAAACACTCACCAAAACTAACTAAATACCTCCCACTAGTGGGACACTACTTTTATAAGATAAACAAACAATAATATCTTGTCAAACCTCTACTAAAAGGCAACAACCAAGCCCCTTTTGTAAATATTCAGCCAAACCACCACACAAAAATTAAAAAGATAGATCAGAAGCAAAAGCCAAATAAGGGCATTGTATCCCTCAAGTAAAGGATAGGTAGTATCTTCTCTCCCACCTTCAAATTAGGTCCTTAACTATCCATTGGGATCCATATCCCATCAATTCTTTTTCATCCATCCTTATCCTTTCAATCTCAGAGCATTTGCCTTTCTTCTTTGCAATGGTGCCAACATCAGTATTGAGTTTCCTATCTCACTTAAGGGTAGGGAAAAGTACATGAGAGAGGGTTTTTTAAAGTGAGAATAGAATATATACAAAGGGGATCTATCTGATCGAAGGAGGAAGTTTCAACAATCAAAGGGGTCAAATGTAGGGAGCCAAGGTGGGAAACATTACACTAGTTTTATGAACTTTATAAAATTGATTATGCAAGTTGGAAACATTACATTATTAGTCATTAAATATCATACTCACACACTAAAATGTATTAATATATCCTATGTTTAATAATTAACAAGTCAAACATAGCTTAATTCAAACCTAAAAATAAACTACCTAACAAATAGTCAAGATTAATGTTATCATATATCCTAACAAATAATTATTTAATCTACCAAAATTACCCTATGTAAAATTTAATGTTATATTATTACAAATGTAATATAAAAATATTATAACACCCTGTATTAATAATTAAATCAAATATTTTAGTCATTATTGAAATAAAATTATTAATTTCATACACGCTCTTACAAAATTTTAGCTTTAATACCACTGCAATAATATATCAAAATGTCCCTATTGTTGACAATCAATCTTACTGAAATACATGAGAAATTAGCCACTAAAACCACCAATTAAAGTATTAAATAGTGTTGAATACTAATTTTACTATGTTTTATTATACCTTGAAGTGTTATCTTGTATTGTATGTGTCATGTTTCACCTATTGATTATTAAAGTGATCATCTCTAACAAAAACTTATAATATATATCAAGACTAAACCTATGTTATATTCTTGAATAGATATTCATGCATATAAATTTTGAGTATTTGACACCTACTAATCTTCACTGTTGAATAATTTTGGGAAAACTATTCACAAACATTCTTATGACCTTTTTGTATTCCCCTTTCACTTTTACCAACCTTCATGGAAGTCTTCCATTTAGGTTTGAATTTGGTCTAGGGAATTATGCTAACCTTCAATACTTATGAGATAACAATAAAAGAATAATTTACATGATCTTCACCTTGCACTCTTTGTTTTCTTAACCTTGTAGATTACTCTTTTGATAAATTTATGTAATTCATCTTTCCTCACATCATTCATTGTGTCATATTACCATTTTAGCCTCTTTTGTTGTCTTTGTTGATATAGTTATCAATATTGTGCAATACACTCTTCATTTACATCTTCCTTCTAAAAAACTTGACACATCAAGTGCTTTGAAATTTCAACCATGTTCAACACTAGTACAATAAATGTTTCCATTAAAATGTTCAATAAATACCACTACAACACTTTCTATTATTTTCACAATTATTATCAAATAATGGTGCTTTCTCATCTACAACAATATCCCTTATTATCATAGCCATGTATGTAAATACATCGAGTACCCTATATGCCTTAGTCTACTCACAATATCCAATAAATGTACACACTTTTCCTAATATAAAAGTAGCATATTTGAAACTACAAATATTAACTAGATCAGGTGTATTACTAGACCATGTTTCTTCTGGTGGTACATTATTCAAGGCTTGTATTGAAATTTGATTGAGAGTGTAAATAGATGTATTCAAAAATTCTAAAAAATAATGAAAATGTACCTTTTGGCTCTACACCATACATCATTCTATCTCCATTATTGGCATATTCTACCTTGACATGATTCAATTTTATTGTGGAATAGTATATTTCCTATGTATGCCTTATTTCTTGAGTAATTCATTAAATATATCAAATTAAAATTTACCTCCTTTAATTGATCTGATAAATTTTTCCCTTTTCCCTCTCTGTTTATATAACATAACTTTCCATGAAACAAAGTTACAAATACATTCCAATTTTCTATTTTGAAAATAACTCCACATTTTCCTATAATAGTCATATAAAATCAACAACTAATAAAAAGCTCTAGATATATAAAGTGTCTACATTTTACCATGTAAACACACATGTACCAAATGCTCCTTTGTCTCACCATTCCTTACTAGTGTGGAATGGATGTTAAAACTACATATCTATATATGGTCAAAGATTTGGTGGATCCAAGTGAAAGATAGGTTAGGAAGAATATTTGGAGGGGTAAGAAGATAAAATGATAAATAAATTTCTAATATGCCATGTGTTCTAAATATGAAATTTACTTATTTGGTGAGCTCTTTTGTAAATTTTATATAGTTTATTGGCATTGATTTTATGTTCGAGTGTGTTTTGAGATTCATGTTATATTAAGTGAATAGAAAAAGACATTTATGTAATTATGGAAAATATAAATTAATACATGTTTCTTTTTATAATGGTTGTATTGGTAAGTGATAAACTAAATACAAATTGGGTATCATATTTATTGACTATATTTAATATTGTATAAATTCTTTTATGGTAAATTCAAATGTAATTGAATGATAAATAATATGAAATCAATAGATGTTATATGGATGAATTGAGTGCAACACTTAAATCTTATCAATTCATATTATATTTGATTCATTCAAAAAATCATCCTAAAATTACTTTATATTAATTTTAAGCTCAAGGCACTATATAATAGCTTAAAATAACATAAAATCAAGTAATGTTAATACTTAGCTGAATGAAATATACAAATAGTATCAAAGTAAAATTATAATAATAAATATTTATACCATTAAAAGTATGTATAAAAATGAGTTTGATATAAAGGACTGACTAGATTTTAAAAATGATAAAAAAAATAATCTGAAGATGGCATAATCAAACCCTTAAGAAAGACCACTCTAATGCCAAACTGGCCTAATGTAAAGCCAAATGAAGTGAAGACATTGTACATAAAACCAATGTGAAAACCTAAACGTACATTCTAAATCTTCTAATAATACAAGAGTCCATTCACCATGTTAGTCTTACTTAATGTATGAATATTTAATAATCTAGGTGGCCATACCTATTATACCAAAGTTCACTAGTGATTTAAACCACTGCTAGTGCATGATCATTTATTATTTTGATCCACCAGTTTATATAACCCCTTGTTACCATTACCAACAATAATGACTCTGTTATCATGGATATATTAGTAACCAAATAATTATTTCCTGTAAAATATACACAAAGCTTAATATTTTCAATGATATTATGTATAGATAGAAGAATATTATTCATACCATGCACAAATCAATTATTATTGATACTGTAAGTTAATTTTTTTTATGTAATAGTAAAAATCATAATATCCTCTAGCATAGTGAACTCAACCATCACCTAAGGAAACTAATTCATTGCAACTATCATCTTCAATAAAACTTAAATACCAATATTTGTGACATGAAATTTTAGGACATACCTAAGTCAAAGTACCATAAGTTTTACTCTATAATTTGGTTCTATACTTACACAAATATAAAATCACATGCTGAGCCTTATTCATCTTCTTTAGTCACATTTGCATACCATGACTTCTATTTATCCAAATCATATTGTCTCTTCCAAAAATCCCTTTTTAAATTTCTTTACTTATTATAATAATTTAATTTTTACTTAAAATTGTTACCACTTTTGAAAACCTGACCAACTACTACCATTGTATCAATTTCCTCTAATCTTGAACTAATATGAAATGAATGTATTATCTGTATTCTAACCTGACATTGTTACTGCCAACTAATCTTGTATTATTTTTTAATGCATGAGAAGTATGGACATCTTCACAAATTCAAGAGTCTGTCTCCCCAGTCACATGTAATGAAATAATAAATGAGTCAAAGGATGAAGGTAAAGTGTTTAATACTAATACCACCTTAACTTGATCATCCACTATCTTTACATTGGTTTGTAACTGATAACATATATCCTAAAAAAGAATGAATTACTTAGAAATAGATCCTCCTTCCTTTATTTTAGTGAAAAAATAATAAATTATTAAATATAAATATATTCCAACATAATATGATTAATATTTTTTAGCTAAATCTTTCTAACCTCTTGAAATATATTATCAATAACATACAACTTTTAACAACATTAATGTTTCCATGTCTTTTATCATAATATTTAGGGTAATTTTGAGGTCTCATTTATTTTTGAATTAAAATTTGGTCCAATTTTCTATACTCATACACCATAATTACCTTATGGCTCTGCAAGCTTTAGTTTGTACTAATTTGTGTGAATCAAGAACTAGCAAATTTTGAATCCGAACCATTTTTTATGTTTTTACACTAAAATTTATTTATAAATATTATGAGGAATTTTATATAAATTCCTTTTCTACATAGATTTTATCAAAAACAAATAGACCATGCTAGTATTTTTCAGTTCAGGACACCTTATCATTTAACGAGTAAGGAATTAAACAATTTTTTGGAGGCACTTTAGGAAAATCACACAAAAAATTATTTCACAAGTATTACAAATTTTAAAGGTAAAATTATTTTTATTTCTTATAATTGGAGAATGTTTTAAGTTTTGAAGTTCATAAATCTTACCATTTTCTGAATTCTAAACTAATCATCTCCAAGGTAAGCTTTGAAATAAATATTTAAAAAATTAATATATTTGAAATGAAAATTTGTATAAATTGTATTAAATATTTAAATAAAATATAATAACATATTTTTTATAGAATATTATAAAACATAAAACTTTAACTTTAAAATGAGAATTTTAATGCAAACCAATTACTGCAATTATGCTTCACTCTAGAATTTAGCCTTGCTCCCCATCTTCATTCTTTGCTCAGGGTTTCTTTGAGGTTGCTCCTCCTTTGCCCAATCCTAGATGACATTTACAACCAAGTAAGCTTAATGGATTAGTAATAAGGAAAATTCAACATATATTAATACAAACAATTCCTTCCTTTAGGCAACACCTATATATACATGCAAATGTGTCGTCCAATTATGAAATCATATTTTGGCTATGTTATCTATGCACTAGTATCATCTAAATTGGGCTACGCCCTATTATTCCATGAAAAATATGATAGACTCTTTATTTTTCCATCTATTTTACTTTAAAAAATAAATGTGTAATGTTGTGTTTTATTAAGAGCACACTTCACAATATAAAAATAATATTAGGCTCTCATTATTTCAGTTTATCATACCATTTTTGAAGTGCTAGGATCCAACCAAATAAAAAAATAACTTCCTAACTAATAGAAGCATGCTCATGGGAAAAAAATTGAACAACGATGCTTGATCTACATTCCCTCTTTCAAAGATGTATATTCCTTCCAAATTGTTGCACTCTGTTTTTCTTCCTATATGAATTTTTCACCCCCTTCCTCTCACCAACTACAAGTTTATCAGGAAGAGAAAAACAAAAGTCATGGTGTTGTAGGGAAATTACTCGAACTTACTTTTAGGGTTTTCAATATTAAATTTTTAATACCCTAAAATTTGTTTATCTAAGTTTTAAACATTATGAAATATTCTATTAGTTAATTATAATCTAGGAATTTATTTTAATGTTAATAGTTAATAAATTAAGTTAATGAGATATGGTTGTGTTGATTAAATGATTTCATTTTTTCAAACCCTATTCAAATTCAAATCTATGAAATAGTTTAAATTAAATTAAATTAAAAAAAAAAAATTAACAAGTCAAGCATATATTAAACCAAACATACAAATGAGCTACCTAACAAATAGTTAATTTGGCTTTATCACATATCTTAACAAATAGCTAATTAATACACCCAATTTGACGAGTGTAACATATAATCTTACATTATTAAATTATATTAGCTAAATATTCTAATACTTTTTTATTGAGTAATAATCATCATCATAGAATTAATTAGGCTTCCTTGTACACGTTATTAAATTTTAACTATGAAATCCAAAATGAGAACTTGTAAGAGAAATAAAAAATAAAGGTGGCCCTTTAATTAATAGAGACAAATTTTGTTTTGGACTCTAGAATCATTGATAAGGAGCCATATATTTAGGGAAAATTTTAGGTTTATCCAAGGTTAACTTCTAGCTTCATGTGCCATTAACTCAATTAAACCTTACCTTAAGTTGGTTAACAAAGGGGAACAATCATCCCTATTTTATACATGATTTTTATTTAAATTTGTACACTTTACTCACTTCAATCATTGGATGACATTAGAATTAAAACTCCCTTGTCATACCTTAAAACCTTTATCAAACTTTAGATGATAATATACTTTAACTAGGCTAGAAATCTATTTTTGGTTAGCCTATTTAGGTGTCATTGGATTTCATTTATCCCAACTCCCCACTCCTTGTTTCATCATCTTAACTACAAATTGTATTCATTTTCTATAGATATGGGGATTATCTATATAATTGTAATGGTCAAGGGTCCAAATGAGTATATTTTAGAAATAGTCATGTGTGGTGTTGGTGAGTTTCTTATTTTGCGTTGGTAAAAATTCACATAATATAGCCAATGTTTTGAAAACTTGACCAAAATACAACTTCAATATTTTTTTTGATTCAAACAATGCTTGCAAATTATAAAAACAACATAATCCTATGATAGTCCTAGTAGTGAATAATGGCACCATGGTAGCTCTCACCAATAAGAATTTAATATTTGATGGTGATTAAAATAATATATGAGATTTCATGTGATATTATGACTAATTTAATGAGAAAAATATACAAAATATATAGAATGGTACAAAAAAATTGTCCAAATTATACTAGACAACAAAGAACATGGTGGGCAATAACAACTTCCTTAACATAATAAACCTCCATAGTATCAAGATGGGTTTATGTGTGGTCACACTCGACACTAAGAATAGCTATTTTCCATATATTTGAAGTCCATGAAGGAGATCCCCTATAATATATCATTTTTGGAGACAAACAAGGTCATCCTACCCTCTAACCTCATTGCCTCGAATCCCTGTGCCACTAATCTTAAATCACAAATATGCTCAGCCAGGCTGGTTGTAAAATATTCATGCAACTGATCACCACCAATTGCATTCTTAAGACCTATGAAGGTGTCATATCTGGTGGTAGTCACCTCACTCTATTTTCACCCATAGATGAATTCTCACTTATTCAATTAAATTTAATTTCTTATAACCATACCATATGTCACAAATTGTTTTTGTTTCTTAAAAAATTGATCTACATTGTTAAGATGTATTACTATCATGTGACCCTCTTTATCTCTGATAGTGATCTATAATTATATTTTTGAACTAGATGACTATTTTTCCTTTACACATACCTATCTTAAATGGATGTATTTATGAGTTTTAGTAACATATCACTAATAGAACGATGTATTCTTGAGTTTGAATAAACTATTTTTTTGGGTCACTCATGGATGTTTTCATGCATCTTAATTGTTTTAGTCACCCATGTCTTTTTTAATACAACTTGCATATTCTCTTTACAAATAGAAGAAAAACTAATCAGGAAATAGTGAGTATGCAACTAAGAATAGAACAATAACTCAGTTATAGACTAGTTATAGGAGTTATAATGTCAATGGATTGAAATGAGTGGTATTTGGTAATGGGGATTTCAAGTTGGAGATGGAGATATAGATTGTTGGATGCTACTAATAATGGATCTAGTTTAGCAAGTAATTTTTAGAATTTTACTTTTTTCATAATTGTTTTTAGTTGCACATGCAAAATTAGTAAGTGGAGGATTACTTCAAATTCTAACACCATATCCATTTATTAAAGAGTATTAATTCCAATCAACAATGATGGTTTTACCATATTTTCCTATGTATCTACTAGAACACACACACACACACACACACACACACACACACACACACACACACACATAGTTGTGTGTGTGTGTGTGGATATATACACACACACACACAGATATATATATATATATATATATATATATATATATATATATATATATATATATATATATATATATATGTATATATATATATATCTCTGTGTGTGTGTGTGTGTTCTAGTAGATACATAGGAAAATATGGTAAAACCATCATTGTTGTTTGGAATTACTACTCTGTAATAAATGGATATGGGGTTAGAATTTGAAGTAATCCTCCACCTACTAATTTAATTTCATTTCATTATTCAATAAGAGGGTCTATAATTGAAATATTGATGAAACGTATTGTTGGTATTGATCAAGATGAGTTTCTTTAGGTTGCCTCATGGATATATGAAGTCATAAGAGATGAATATCATCTCAAGAATATTTTCGATAATGTTGACTCTTTAAGAGGTTTTAAATGGGAAACAATAAAATTTAGTTACAATGTCAAATATGTAGGTGTATAAGGATTGAAAACAAAGGTACCAAAAAAATATTTAAATTTATCAACATTACAATGTCTATTGTATATTTGAAAACAAAGCTATTACTCCTCTTAGTAAATTCAATATTTTGGCATAGTTTTGTTTGGATGAGGAATGTCAAATGTAAGTTCTAGTTTTTATAACCCTATTTTGCATTGAATTTATGTCTATGATTTTGTATTCTATTTAATGCCTTCAATTTTGAGATCCACACCTTACTAGTGGGTATGATTTAGAAACTTTGATAATAAATAAGTGTTATTAGTATTTTAAAATTAAAAAGATAGGTGAAGTTAAATACTATAAATTAAGAAAATAGGTGGAGTTTGGTATCATGTAATTGTTTGACAAAATTCCTTCCATATTATACAATTAAGTTTTTGATGTTTTTTAAGCATTCTTATCTACCATAGGAATAAATTTAATAAACTTTACTTAAAGACTACATAGTATAAACCTCAATTGATTCAATATGGAAGAGGTTGTAATAATCTAATCTATAATGGTTTCTATGTAATTGATAATCATGATGATTGAAAAATAAAATTAATTCTTGTTTTAGTAAAGGATTTTTTATTTCCTCTATTTTCATTATATTTAAGTAATATATGTTTCCATTAATGAGTTGGTAGTTTTAGTTTTTTTACATGAATGCAATTATTAATTTTGGCATTGGATTGATAGAGTGATTACATAAATTTGAAAAAAAAAAGGGTCATTATTGAAATTTGTTTCCATGATTTATAAAAGATGAACACCCTTTTCAAATTAGTGCATGCCCTTTAAAAGATGCGCCCAAGCCTATGTTTTTATTTGGATTGGATTACAAGCCTAAAGGGTATGCACTATATGTAATGCAAAGGGCACACACCATTCACAAAGTGCATGCACCTTACGGAATGAAAATAACACACACACACACACACACACACACACACACACACACACACACACACACACACACACACACACACACACACACACACACCCTTTACAAATGGTGTCCATCATATTTATGGAAAATTTTATGCACCCTTTGTATTACAATTAATAGTATTTTATTTTATTTTTATACATTATATATAGCAAAATAAACATTCAAGTATAACCTTATATTCTGATGCTTTAAATTTATTTTATTAAATATAATATATTAGGGTTACTCTAGGTCTTCTAAAGTCAAATCCAAAATTGTAGCAGTTACTATTTATAATTCATATATTCAAAATCCAATGTAGTTAGTACTTAGAGATTTTCAAATTTTCAAAATTAAACATAAGGTTCTCTAGGTATAAGTTTTGCATCTGACATTTATTTTAGACAAACCAATGGTCATTTTTAAGGTTTTTTGACCTCATGGAATAGGATTTTAAATTTTTAGGAGTTTTAGATGTGCCAAAATTTAATTTAACAATTAAAAAATCTCTTAAATATAGTAAAATATGAGAGGATATTGACACATGAATTTATATACACACTACAACATTTAGGCCATTTAAAGTTTCCTTCTAAAGTCACCTTCAACTCATATTAAATTTGTGTAGGCTTTTCCTTTTAAAAATTATAACCCTTAAGTTGGATTTAATGTCACATTAGGGAGGCCTCTTTAAATGGTGACATTGTGGTGTTTTTATACACATAACTTTATTAGGTGACATTATGATGACTATATAGGTGACTTTAGGTTGCCTTACAACATGTAATTGAGATGTCTTTAGGAGATGACATTTTCATGTCTTAAGAGGTGATGCTAAGATGTATTTATAGTCAATGTTGATGATTTTTTTAGTTTTACATTGGTTCTTTGTGAACAACCACGTATCTATATACACTTCTCTTTTATGCACATGCACATATTGAGCATAACTCAGTTTGGATTATTTTGTGCCCCAACCCCTAGAGGCACACATAAATCCCATGGTACTTTTTCATATATAATCTTACACATATAAAAACCATGTGCAAAGCTACATTACCACACAACACTTTACTTCTACATAGAGCCTCTTTCACCTATCAAAACATGTGCCACATCTTACATGCCATGTGTAAATGTTTGTATCACATTATCTCCATGTGGATTTACTAATGGCACTTATCAAATTTTTTTAATTTTAGGGAATCTATTAGATTAATTATTCAACTAATCAATTCAACCACCACACACTTTCAATAATCTCAACCATCACATGATAAGAAGATGTAACCATTCTCTTTGTAACTTTATATAAGTTTAACTTCCTTCTTGTATTTTATGTATAAATATGTAACATATATAATATATATATATATAGCTTGAATTTGATGACATACATAAAGGCAGTCATAGATAGCATGTTGTAATTATATAAAACTTTATCATATGAATTGTGTGCCCACATTTATTCTTGGTTAATTAAAGGATGTGTTTCCCTTATTTATTAAATGAATGTGCATTCCTAGGCTTTTTATAGCATTGTTCATGTTTATGTACTTTTTCTCCTATTCATTCCAATTGAATAAAAGTTGTATTTCTTAAAATTATCATCCTTTTGATTAATTTATTGTGTGTATGTTTAATTTCCACAACAAAGCAAAAGGTACGATATTCATAACCTCACAACTTATCTATAATTTCAGGTTTGTTTGCTACAGAGAAAATTTTGAGCCTCATGGCATGGATATTTTGTATTAAAACATATATATTTCCTATGGTTGTAAACATGTGAGATCAATAATAGAATAAATGATTACTAATCATATCTATTTCATCCTAGACAAAATATCTTTATAAAAAAACCTAAAATGAATGATGCTTAAAATAAACATGTGATAACCCCATATGTACAAAATTTCATTGTGGATGTCCCATATGCTTAGTGCACCAAAATATTTTGCCAATTATTGAAGTTTATTATGTATCTCAACCTAACACCTTTGAACTCCCTCTCATATCACACTCAATATCATTTTCAATGATGATATTGATTTTTAATTTATATTAGGTTGGTGCATCATTTTTTGGGTGGGGGATTTATATGCACTATTTTAGTCCATGCATAATTAATCAAGGAATTTATGTCATGGGGTACTCAATAAGGTATATCAGGTCTAAATCAACATTAGGTTGTCATGTACTTGTGTTTAAGGAGATTGATATGCCCTATTTGAGTGCCACATTTAATAAATTGAGCTACTAGTTTCATGGGGAACTCAAGTAAGGAATATTAAGTTTGAATTTACATTAGTCTATCACATTTATATTTATGGAACTTGATATGTGTTATTTGAGTGTGTTTTGTAATCTATCAAGTGATTGGTTATGCATGGAACTCAAATATATCATATTAACTTTGAATTTACATTAATTTGTTGTATTTATGTTTAAGAGGTTGATATACCAAATGTAAGTGCTCTATGAAAATAATTAAGATATTGGTTACACATTTAACTCAAATGTGGCATGTATCAAGTTTTAATTTACATTAGCTTATCACATTTGCTTTTAGTGGGACTAATATCCCTATTTTAGTATCACGTGCAAAGAATCATATGATTGGTTAAATGAGGCACTCAATAGAGCATATCAAGTCAAATTTTAAATTTATTTAGATAAGCCTTGTTTGAGTACCCCATGCAACCAATCAAGCAATTAGTTGTACAAGGCACTCAAATAAGTCATATCATGTTTGGATATTGATTAGGTTATAAAATTTGTGTTTAGGTGGCTTGATATGACCCATTTTATATCACCATGCAAATAATCGAGTGATCATTTATACAAGACACTTAAATAGGGCATATCAAGTTTAAATTTACAATAGGTTGTCAAATTTAAGTTTATGGGGATCCAAATTTGATATTTGATAACCCATGAAAAAATTGATTTGATTTGTTACACAACACATAAATAGGGAATATCAATTCATAATATACATTAGGTTATCACATTTATTTTTAGGAGGCTGAATTTTCCTTATTTGAGTGATATGTGTAATAAGTCAAGTGGTTAGGTAAACAAAAAAATCAATTATGGTATATCAAGTCTAAGTGTACATTAATTTGTCTCATTTATATTTATGGGGATATATATTACATGTTTGAGTGTGTCATCTAATTAAATGAGAAGGTAGTTGCATGGGGTAGTCAAATAGGTTAGATCAAGTTTAAATTTACATTGGATTTTTCATATTTGCATCTATGGGGTGTGGGGTGGGGTTAAATTGCCTATTTGGGTGAATTTTGAAATAAATTTAGTAAGTAGGTGCATGGTACACTCAAATAGAGCATATTGAGTGTGGATTTACAAATTAGTTTATTAAAATTTGTTTTTAAGAAGCATAATATGCCCTAATTTAGTGCCATGTACAAAAAATAAAGTTATTGGTTTGAAGGGCACTCAAATAGGGTATATGAGGTCCAAAATTACATTTTTATCACATTTATGTTTATGGGGCTTGACTGTCCCTATTTGACAACCTCATGTAGAAAATTAAAGAATTAGTTACATAAGACACCAATAGTATATTTGATTATTTTTTTTGACATGTTAAAGGAGGATTATTATCTTCTCTACTACTCTAAGGATGAATACATCAAGTTACTCCAAATTTTCCAATGAAAGGAGTAGTCAATGTAATAATTTATCATTGAGTTTCATGGATACACCACATGACTACATGAGATCTCGACTAAAATACATATAGTGATAAAGTAAATTATAATACTTTCATCTCATATCCATGTGAAGTACATCAATATACATATAAAATATATTTTTTTATGACATGGAAGTATAACACACCTAACACTTTGGCCAATTCTATGATTTTATGATGTATCTCAACATGATGCCTTCAAACTCTCTCAAAACATGCTCAATATTAGTTTCAACAACTACCACCCTTTAAAGTAGAAGCCAATCTTGATATTCCTATGTTTAATTAGAAAATAAACACCATATCATTATATCTATGTATTTTATAGATTGAGGCATACATATTAATCAATAAATTTACAAATGTTAATAAGACACCTTTATCATGTTGAATATTTCCATTCCAATGGTTAACTAATGGGAGAATTTGAGTAAATAATGCACACAAAATTACATTCCACTCTAGTCTTAGAATAATTTTATTAAAATTCTAAAGGAGGAATAGTTTCCTCTCTACCACTTTAAACATTAATACATAGGGTTCAACCAATTTCTAGTGTAAGGAGAAATTAGTGGAAAACTACAACAATGAGTTTCATGAATAAAAACCATACCCAAATAAGAACTTTATTGAATAACATAAGATGTTGAAGTACATCTATGGAATTTCACATTATATCCCTAAAATGATAAAAAAAAATTTACTTCCAATAAATTTAGATAAGATTATCAAAGCATCACAAAGAGTGAATGCAATGAAAAGTTGAAGTGATGTCTCACCTTTCCATCCAATGCCATGTGCAATATCTAACCCACGCAAAAAGCCTCATCTCAACATTATGTGTAGAAATAAAAAAAATCACTTAAGGGAGAAGGATAATAAGGTTAAAAAAAATGTAAAGGCTCCTACACCTTATACTATAGTCAAAGGAAATAATTATGATGAAATTTGTTACCATCAACATCTTTCACACACCCATGGCGACTTTGAATGTTTTGTTAAAAAAATTATTACGTAGTCTACATTTAGTCTAGAATAGATGGATGATGCTAGTTGAGATGCCACTTGTATGAACACTAGCACCACTATAATTGACACTTATAAGAAGTGAGAATACTTATCCCACACCAAATTTAGGGTGATAGGTTATCCTCTTCATATAATCATTGAAAATGAAAGTGAGAATAACATCATCATTTAAGGCATAACCTAATTCCTTAGGCATTTATAATGTTTTGATTTATCAACCATACTCCTTGGGTTGGCCTAAATTGGGTAAGGGTATACAAGTCTAGTGACCATGAATCTTTCAATTAAAAGTCAATCTTCTGGAAAAAACCATCACTTATGACCTTATGCCTTTAGAGATCTATAAAATATTTCTAGGGAACCTATATTGTATGACTAATATTAAGGTAATAATATTATATGCCTTGGAGATAATAAAATACATTTATTATCTCATGATAGTTAATATAGATTCTTCATCATAATTTTTATTAGTGAATAACAGTCTATGTTGAGATGCAAGCACCCATCCTTATTGGGTGTGAGGAATATCATACTCACATAAAGAGAATAATTAGGCCTAATATTACCATAATAAAAGATAACTTGTATTCATCACTATAATTAATTTCTCTTCTAACATACAATTTGATAAATAGGGTTATTTTTAACAAGGTACCCCATAACTAATCTATGCATTATTTCACTACACAATGTATCAAAATACCTTTGGGATATGCTAAGACTATATTGTGTTGTTCAAGTAACTTGTCAATCTACTAATATTATATATTTTTTTGTTTTGTGTACTTCCAATTCCTACATAATTTATTTCACATGTACCTTAGGACAAACCATAAGGAATAAAAACTCTTCCATTTATGGGACTAGTTTGCAAAATTTTTGGAAGATACCAAGGTTGAATTTGGTTATTCAATATTATTCTAAGTGGTTGAAGAAGTGATATTTTATATGTATACTCCAACTATGTGATTTATCTTGATATGTATCATCTCAATCGGTAAATATAGTTTCCCTATAAATATGTCACACACTTTTAAATGTGCAATGTTACAAGTGGCAATTCTTCCATAGACTTGACTTTGTACTCAAATTTGGATTTTCATCAAACATGTACCATTCCCCTACTTAAGTCACCCCAATGTGTATATCTTGGAATGTATAGTAGAGTAAATCCTAGGAGTTTAGATGTGCCTTAAAAAATATGTTATTTTGACTTCCAATGTTAATGATTACATGAAGAGGTTAACCCTTCACCCAATAATTAGTGTGAATAGGTGTTCTTGCTCATTATATGTGTCTATTGTATTGGAAATATAGTGAAATGATAAGAGACATTATATCAATGTCATCCATATGTGCAAGACCAAATGTATACTACACAATCAGAGATTGTCATGTCTATTATAAATCATCATGCATGTGAGATGATGTTGATGGCATCACTTGTCACTATACTTCTTATATTTGTCTAAAGTATAAGGTCTATGAGCTAAAAATTTTATGAATCTATATTATCTTTGTTTCCTTTGAACGCTAAGATGAGTATTTATGCATGGGTTAGCTCTTGCGTATGGAGTTGGATGAAGAGGTTAATTTCTACTTCATCCTTTCCTTGGTTTTAATCTTGGTAGCATTGTGATAAACTTTTACTAGAGTATAAAAAATCAAAAACTCTATACTTGTATGGATATATGGTGAAAGTCTATTTATGTACTTCAACACCTTATGTTTTTTAGTCAATCTCATACACGTGTGTGGTGTATCCCACCATAGATGGGTCAAAGTATAATAGTGTGTCTCATTTTTTTTCATTAAGAGACAAGATAAACTTCCATCTTCTCCTCAAAATATATTGAGTTTGGGTCATTGACATTAATCAAACACATGTTTCTGATTTTATATATATATATATATATATATATATATATATATAGTGCATATACATTTTTAAAAAAAATCATTAAGTATTTCTTAGGATTTATTATTTAATTATTTTTTATTTTTTTTCTTTTTTTCTAGTGGGACACAATATTATTCTTTGTGTTGCATATTAATTTCTCGCTACGAAAACTTACTTGATTATCTGTAGTTAAAATTTTGATTTGGTTATATTGAGATATATGTTATTCTAGGATAGTTAGATATTGCTTATGATACACGATTACATTTATATGAGTTAGTTATAGTGTATATATTTACATTACAAATATGATGATTTGTTATTTCAGTTATATTCTATTATGTATGTATATTATGGCATTATGGTCTAACTACATACTTGTTGTGAGTTTGACACAAGAGAGATCATCCCTTAGATCATGATAGACAGAGATCATAATCAAATAAGGTGACATAGGAGTTGTTTGGGGATGACAAAGAAACCACCTAGAACCCTGCACACACCATATTAGTAATACATGTTAGATGCATAGTGGAATGGTTACCATAGTGTGTTTTGATGATGTTTGAATTAGATCATTGCTACCTATTGGCCAACAAACAAAACTTGTTGAATTATTTACAAGACATGTCAACCCAATTTATCCAAGGTAAGCATATCACATGTTGTAGTTTTGACTAAAAAACTAGTTTGTTGGTTGGCTAAAACTATGCAAAATGGGTCTGAGTGGAAAAACATTTTTTTGGTCACTTGGGAGTGAAAGTAAAAAAATAGAAAACATAAAATAATAAATAATAAAGTTGGAAAATCACCTTATTTACAATATAGGTATTAAAAATAGCATTAAAAACTCATATGATATAAGAACCTACCAACTCTTAGGTGTTTTAAGTCCACTTTCAGTTATTACATGTAACCTTTAAACTTTCGATAGCTACACATGAAGCCTCATATGTTATACCATGTCTAATTTCATCTTGTTTTAGGAAACCATGAATCAACCTACATCATGCACTAGAGTTCTTTAGTAGGTTAGATTCTCATTTCCATGGTAGATCTAATATTTATCCTATTAGATTATTTGACTAGGTGAATGATGACATACTTTTTTAATTTCAATAATCAGTTTATGTATATGCACAATTGTTGTAGGTCCCCAAAATTAACCTAAAGTAACTACTACCTATCTCATTATTCTAAAAAACTTAACCCTAGGTAATACACATTAGGGTTAAAATTCATGTTTTTCTAGTTTTTTGTACATAACCAAGCCCATCTCATAATATTTATAATGATAGAATAAATAAATAATTTTTTGTTTAAAAGTTTCATACTTTCATTTTCATTTTTATTCCCTTTAATTTGGAATGAATTGGGAAAATACATCAATACATGTATAGATGATGTTTACTATCAAATTCAAAATCTAGAATATTCTAGAGCATGTTATCTTTCTTCTTTGTGAGAAATAATTAAGACATTATTATTTAATCACATATACATATGCATCTGTGATGTTTCAAATAACTACAATCTCTTTCATGTTTCATTCTTTAAATACCATGTCATCTTTCTTCTATGTGCAAATTATTTAAGACATCATTCTTTAATCACATAGACATATGCATACATGTTTTTTAATATCAACTACAATATATTTCATGTTGCATTATTTCATTCATATGTTATATTTATTTTATGTGAAACAAATTTAAGATAATATTCTTTCAACACATACATAACTTAGTAAATCAAACAATAGCTATATAACCTAAAATCAATCAATCCCCCTTAGATTTATTTTATTCTCTAGTTAAATCATTTCACATCATTCCTATACATATCAGATAATCATTGATCTTTTTTATCCCTCCTTATTCTTGATCACAAACATATAACTCACATCCCACATCTAATTTTATCTCTATGCTCTTGGTAGATCATGTAGTCTAGGTTATAATGTCCTCATGTGGTATTAAATCTCAAAAGGTTTGAAACACCTATGATTATATATTTATGAATTAGAGAAATAATTATTCAAATAAAATTTCCTTTTATATCTCTTACATCACTTTGGAACATTAAAATATATTTTATATATGATACTTCAGGATACTCAGGTACCATGAACATCTAAGTCTGCTTATATGGATTATATTATCAAGACTATGAAATGGACAAAATATGACATTTTTTTGAGAGAGAAGACCTTCCATCTTAGCACATCATAGATATACACCTAAATCTATATACTTCTTTACAAATTAATGAAGTAGGTTTCAAATGAGTTCTAATTAATAATGGTTTAGGGTTAAACATCTACAACATTTCTTTCCTGCCCCATCCTAACATCAATACTACATATTTGGATCCTTCTAATATGAGAATGTAAGGCTTCAAAAATATTACACATATAATGTTGGGTCAAATAACATTAAACCATACCCTTAGACCCCAAACACTACCTATAATATGCCAAGTCATGCAAATGAACTTAATTACAATGTCTTACTTGGTAAACCATGGATCCATGTTATGCACATAGTTCCATGAACATTACATGAATGTTTAAAATTTAGCTATAGAATCCATATATACACATGTCCTATGGATAAATAATTATCTAAGTATTGTCAAAAAATAAAGCCTTCACATAACTATATTCCACACATGGATTTGTCTACTACACCACCCCAGGTGTAGAGACTATAATTTCATACCCCTGAGGATGATTAATTAGGTGTATTAGGTCTTACTTATTTAAATCCCATAAATAAACCATATCCAAAGGTTTAAATTATTTACCATTTACTAGCTCAGTAAATATCCTTTACTTTTACCTCTTTACCATTCCCAACCTTATAAAACCATTTATATCCTAGGAATCTACCCATATAACTAATTTACCCTTATGTGGAGTTGTTTGTAAAAACTCCACCCATCCCTAAACCATTCCCATTCATGGTTAAAATAAAGGATACATTTTTTGTAAATTGACAATGATTCTCCTATGATCAGTACTGATTCTCTAGATCAACATCGATCCATAAATATGCAGCCTACCTTTACCTTCAGAATGATAAAATTGAGAGCCTCAAATTGTTATATTAATTCTTGGAGATTTTATGACATTTATAACATTACTCTAATATATTTTCATTGCATTCAACCACATCTTATTTATAACCCAAACTACTACTTGTACCTCTATAAGAAGTCCATTTTGCTCACAAGTTGATCTAAGGTATGAACCACATTTTATTTTATCATTCTCTATCAACTAGTATTTCATTTATCTATTTATTTAATTAGTAAAATATTATTATCCTCATTTTTATCTATTTATCCATTCCTATTATCAAATCCATCTTGTTTATGTTCTCTATTTTATTAAATTTAACCATAGAGAATAGATGTTGATTTATTTTGAATCAACACTAATTCTACCAATCAATACAGATCTTGTCAAAATTAGCATTGATGTGATTTGTTTAATACATAGAACCCAAGACCTTATCACAAGCCTTTGTTTATAATCTCTTTTTTATTACTATTGTTTAAACATGTCCTCCTTATAGATGACTCTACTCGATTTAGTTTAAGACATGACTACCGTCATTGATCTCCCTATAGTCTCCCAACGTTTATTTATAGATTAGAGCGATATAGCCTTTGAGATATACCTTTGTTCCATCATTTATTCACCCTCTCTTTAAGCCTATGTAGACTCATTAATTATTATTCAAGATGATGTAGATTTTTTTATGCTTATTGGAAAGAATATTTCATTTACATTGCTAAATTAATCTAGGAAGAAAATATGAATTAACTTTACTATTACACCATTTATCTATTGTAATTTATTATTCTTTTATTTTAATTAATTACATAAACATTGGACTGACATCCATTTAAGGAAGTGTTCCACTTCCTAGAATTGATCTTTGATCAGGCAGTCTACCTGTCTCTTTTATTAATATATTTTTTTCAAGTATTTACATGTGTGTAGGTTAGCCTTCCCAGTCAAAAAGGAGTTCTCACTGTCTTTGGATTCAAGTAGTGCATAACGTCTTTTGATCCATAGGTATTCAACATAAAACCTTATTTTATTTCAATTTCTTACTAAGCCACATTTTAATTTAAAGAAAATGAAAAACTACTTAAACATTTTGGCATGCCTAGTGGGACCCCTAATGTCTCACTCTCTTTGTTAAAATTCATTTCTAAATTTTTTTCCTTTCTTCTGTTTGTTTAATTCATCCAAAGAAAATCAAATTTTCATTTTTCCTTTTTAAAGGTTAAACAATATGCATCCATTTTTCCTATTTAGTTTACTCATATAGAATAATATAGGAAGTGAATTTATCATATTCATCACTTTTATCACACACAAACCAAATCACATTCATAATAAACTCATCTAAACATCTAACATAAGGGAACCACCATGGATTTCATCATGTCATGAAAACCTTATTCCTAGTGATCCCACTTGGATTTCACCACCAAGAGGAGGCCTAACTCAGTTCTCTGCCTGAGTATAAACTCTAGTCTATCGGTATATTCTAGTGAATCACCTAACACCCTTATGCTTTGGTGTTTGAATTGAAGGGGTGGGCCCCATCACCAAACCAAGTATCATTACCAACATAGAAATCCTTGAGTGCCAAAATAAAATCCTAAGACCATCCTTAGATCACCATTTCTTAGGACCCTCGGTATCCTTATTTTTTCTTTTTTTCCACACTTAAAAGCTAAAAAAGTAAAAACATTTTGGAAATGACTTTAGTGTGTGCATCTTTTCATCCTCACTTAAAATGAGATAATAAAAAATAAGAATATGTGTGATTTCTATTTTTTATTTTTTATTACTACATGGTTTTAACATGACAACATTCACAAAAAACTAAACCCTCATCTTTATCTATGGATAATTATCCTATCCCCCTACTTCTCTTGAGTCTACAGGGGAAGGCATCTCTCAGTACTACACCTAGGGTGATCCTAATTTCACCACCATACTAGATATAAATCCCATATCTCTTAACCATGATCTCACCTCTAGATCCATACATATCCTAGTATCTCTCCATACATAGTTCTCTCAGCATCCATATCACATGCGTGTAAAAGAGGGTGAAGGATTTACCACTGTCATGGTAACTTCCCATAATAATCCCCCTCCTACTAGTTTTGATACCATTATGACACAACCCTTAGGCAACCCACCTCCAATAACATCAAGTGTTCCATCACAAAACACTACTCAAACTCAAAATGTTACCACTCCTCAACCTACATCTACCCAACCAGTTACTACATCACTCCATAACCTAGTCATATCAATCCCAATGACACTTTTGTTGATTAAAATTAGTATTCCCTTAAGCACCCAAACATAACCATTATAATAGGATCTTATAAATCAACCTCCTCAATAGTATTTACCCTTAACACCTAGTATATAGCACTTACACATGATATCAGGTCTATTTATATCCATTTACCAAATCTATATTACATGGTGGCTTCTCAACTCATTAAAACCACCTCAGTCAGTTATCCCTTATCTTAGGATTTTTCCATGCCATTACCTACATACTAACTCCCATCGTAAAACATTTTGGGAGGAATTCCTCAACATAACATATAACCTAATCTCATGAGCATTTTCATAAAAAAGATGGATGCCTTGGAATATTTTTCCTTTGCATAGAATAACATGCTCACCTATGAAGAGATTTGTAATGAAATTTTCAACCTGGTAGTTCATATCAGACCTTATCTTCCATAATGTAACTCCCTATGTTTACAAAGTTGTAGAATAAGGAGGATCCATAACAACAATTGTGAGTGTTTTGACATTTATTTTACCTCATAGTGCATGATGATGCACTCCTTAGGGCATTCCCTATGTCACTACCTGGACCTACCCTGGATTGGTATACTTCAATCCCCTAACATTCCCTCTTTTCATTTGGGTACCTAGTTCAAATATTCCTAAAATACTTTTTCATAAATGTAGCAAGAAAATTTACCATTACGGATCTTTATGCCATCTGGTAACTCAATGATGAGTCCATCACCAACTTTGTTTCTATATGGAGAATCCTAATCAATCAACTCACCTTCTCTCTACCAAATCTTAAGTTAATCAAATTATTTACAAGATCATGTACCAAACACATCTCATCAACACTATGGGTATAATCCTTTAAAACTTTTGATGAGGCTTTATCAATGGCCTACAAGCTTGAAATTATATCCCTTAAAAAAATAAAGGTCAAACTCTAAAAAAAATTAAATTTGAACCCTCTAAAGGGACTAATAATAATAATAACAATAAAAATAAAGGAGATGCCAACATCGTAGTTGTAAAGTCCGTACAACCTCAAACCAAAAACTATTCCAAGCCCTCCACTTTGTAGGCACAGTCTTAGAATCCATTAACACTCTTTCTTCCTTGACAATATACCCCTTTAGGAGAATACTATGCATATATATTAGATAAACTCCTAAAGACTTCTCTCATCAAAATCCCTCTCGTCAGATCTCTCAACGAGTCTCATCCTAAACCTAGTTGGTTTAAGGAAAATGATTTATATAATTTTCAATACATAATAGGCCATGATGTCAACAAATGTCAATATTTCAAAGTATTAGTACAAAATATTATAGATTAGAGAGAATTGTAATTATATAATCATAATGCTCCCATGAACCAATTTATAGATATATTCAAGAAACCATTTCAAAATCATGCCTATACATTGAATTATGTACAAGTTAAATTAGGATCCATATTGAAACACAAGACTCACATAATTAACACCATCCAAAACCAGATTCTAACTAAAGAATTTATTGATTCCCCTATCCTTGATATCCTCATTGGAGACACTTTTTAACCATCCAAACCAAGACTATATATCTTAAGAACTTCTTCTAATATACTAGATCTTATTATTTGGGACCCACTAGAAGAATCCATAGCTAAGGTCACTCAAGAGTTAAGAGAGGAAAAGCTTACTGAAGAAAAGGCTTGTGTAAACATTTCATAAGATTCCATTCCTTGATCCTTTTTAACATTTGCATCTAGTATACATATTTCCTTTATCCTAACACTTCCCAAGGAAACTAGTGTACCTCAAACTATCTCTAGATCAATTCCCCCCATTGCTAAGGAGGCATTAAATCATACAAAAAATAAAGGGAAAGTTGTAGATATTAGAAATAAAAATATCAGAACCCCAAGCGGAAAATCTCTATAACATCCTCCTTTGAGGATTAAACTACCTAAAAAGGACATCCCTATAACCCATGAACAAATATGAAAAGGAAAAACACCAATTCCCTTATTAGGATAAGAGCATCTATACTGGGCCTCCATCCTTCAGTTAAACTAGAAACTACTATTATAGAATCTACCACTAAAACACAAGTACCATCATAATTAAATATACATACTATGGTCATGCCAATCCATAATCCATTAAACCCCCATTACCCACCTAGTTTAGGAGTAAATCCTTATCATCAGCATAAAGTACTAGCTGTAGTAAGGACTATCCAAGTAGTTAGGTCTAGAGGTCAAGATTAAAGGTCATGTACCTCTCCTCCACTAGTGCCCTGAAGGATGGAAAATTTGAGTCAGGACCCATTAAAGGAATCTTATTCTAAGATCATTAATCAACTTATCTAAACCTCCTCAATCATTCTACCACCTATAAAGCCTTTGAAACCTCATATTAAAAAACCATCATTGTATAGAGAAAATAAGACATGCACATACCATCAAATAGTAGAGCACAGCACAAAAAGCTATAATGCATTAAAGGTCATAATTTGAAATCTATTAGATGAAGATGAACTCTTAACATAATAACCATATAATGCCCATCCCCTTATAGTTCCATCCATTGTAAAAAATAACATGTTATCACAAGTTCGAAAGGAGGATAGAATTGTTGATTGGGTTTAGCATCATTCCCTCTCTCTAGCTAAGGATGACTTTGAGAGCACAATAAATCCCCCTCTATTATAGATAGATGTAGTTCATATAGCCACACGATCCCAAACACAAGGTCATCAAATCCACAATCATGAAAAAACTAAAGTGACTATCTCTAAAGCACCATCTCCTACCATAAATAATTTGACTATACCTACCCCTAAACCTAAAGTCTAATAACACTTTAAAACTCATACAAATATCAGTTCTAAATAAATTGCATCAACTACTGGTCAAAATGTCCTTATATGAACAATGTGACAACATGATAGAGGCCTTACAGGCTATATAAATACAAGAGAATGAGCCCCAACCATTGTCATCCTTCATTTCATCACTCCAAAAACCCTTATATATAACATTTCATAATTTGAAGATACCACCTTTATAACTACATGACCAAGAAACTACTTTGTTTATTACTACCCAAATAGATCAAACATGGATTAAAAGAATCATGATAGGTAAAGACACTAGTATAAATATCATTTATTCCCACACATTTAAATAAATAAAACTATTTGAGATAGTGGTAGCCCAATCACTTACCATTTTATGATTCTTTAATGATACAATTGCCCCTACATTATGAATGGTAGTACTTCACATTATGGTAGGTGCATGGGTCCTTCCTAAATTTTTCTATGTTATTGAAGTAAAATTCTAGTATAATATTCTCCTATGACATCTTTGGGTATATGTTATGCATTATGTCTCCTTAACATTGCATCATTGCATTATATTTGAAAATGAGGGCAATATCCACAACATCCCAGCTAACCCTCACCCCTTCAAACCTTGTAAGCTTACCTTTCAACTTAATGAGGTCTTAATTTCATTACAAAGTGATACCCCATCCCCATCTAATGAAGCATCCACTAGCACAACCATCCCTACATCAAGACTAGGTAAGGAGTCCATTGATTCTACCTTTTAATAGCTTTTAATTAGATATTACTAATTACTAACACTTTACCCTCCCTACTCCATAAGAATATGGACATCCCAATAAGCATCCAACTCATTTTTGAATTTGGAGGAAATCATTCCCTTTTGTCCACCATTCCTTTACACCCATCTGGTTTATGGGGGAATTGACCAACCTTTTATGGGCCATTTTGAAAAAACTCAAGATAAACCATTTCATTCAACTTTTCATTTATTGATAAACCCCATTTAGTAGAAACACACCTACAATCATGTGCTTGGAAATGTTTTGTTTTGGGACATTATGAATAGGGCCCACACAATGTGTATTTGGGGAATTTAGAAAACCCCATGAGAAACATGACCTTGGATTCAACAAAAATCCCAAATCCTCCAAAAAGTTTACTCTTCACCCCATCCCTGAAGAGGATACACTATCCTCACCATCTGACACCCCTTCCTCGACTAACAACATCATATCCATTTCACCCAATTTTTTTAGTCAAAACCATTTTAGTAGAACCTGTTATCTATCAATTTAATAGAAAGGTTCAAACCATTCCTCTATCCTACCCTAACTTGATAGGAAATTATTTCTTACCATCCTTATTCTTTATTTCCAAAATGATGAGCCCATCTTGACTCATTTATGCATCAAGAACTCATTTTTACATGAAACTCTCCCATTGGAAACCTCTACTCTCCTGAATGAGCCCACCATTGATGTTAACATAGGGTCTTCAAAAACCCATTCATCATTAAGGTCAATAAATCCTTAGATCACCAAGAGTACCAAGGCTTTACTAAATTTCTAGTTGATCATACTAAAGCATTCTCTTGGTCCTATAACAATATGCTTGGTATCAATCCAACCATAATCATCCATAATATTATTACATTTCCTAATACTACACCCATCAATTAAAAGCTATAGAAAATGCATCCCCATGTTACCCTCCTAGTTAAATAATACTTACAATGCCTCTTATCCATTAGTTTCATCCAACCTATTGATTACCTTCAATGGATATCTAACATCATCCCTATAACAAATCCTATTATGGGACTTCACCTTTGTACTAACTTTTGAGATCCCAATCTTGTTTGTTCAAAGGAAGACTTCCCTCTCCCCAATATTGATTAGTTAGTTGATTTAACCACTAGCTATGAAATGTTTTCTCTAATGGATGGGTTTTTTAATATATAATCATATCCTTATCCCACTAGAAGACTAACATAATACCTCATTTATTACTCCTTAGGGGAATTTTCGCTATCGTGTTAAGAATTTCAATCTAAATAAAATAGGAGCCACCTATCAAAGAGCCATGACCTAAATTTTCCATGATATTATCCATAATATTGTAGAGGGTTATGTAGATTACCTCATCGATTAATCCTAGTTATACGAAGATCACCTTTCCATTTTGATAATTATTTTTGACCACCTAATCTAATTTTATGTTCATCTAAATTCCAAGAAATGCATTTTTGGATTATTGATAGGTAAACTCTTAGGATTTATTATATCCATCCATGGGATATAAGTCAACCCCACTAAAATCAAAGCCATCTTATAAATGCCACCTTCACCTAATCTCAAATAGCTTCATAGTTTGCAAGGTAAATTACATTCATCTATCATTTCATCTCCTAATTATCTTATCATTATCAACCTATCCATCACCTTTTAAGAAAGGATATCCATTTTAAGTGGGATTATAGTTATCAAGAGGATTTCAAAGATCTTAATAGCTAGCTTCTCTCACCACCAATTCTCACTCCTTCAAACTAAGGAAAATTATTCTTCTTATAAATTTCTACTACTAACCGTGCCCTTGGCATAATGTTAGCCCATCATGATGAGTAGCATAAAGAGCAAGTTGTGTAATATATTAGTCGTATGCTTGTTGAATATGATACATGTTACTCTCATACTAAAAATTTAAGCCTAGTTCTTATTTTTGTCACTAATAAGCTATGACATTATCTCCTCGGTCATAAAACTTACATTGTCACAAATATAGATCCCCTAAAATTCATGCACTCCAAACCTTATCAAAATCAATAAATGGTTAAATAGCTCATGGTTTTTGTATAATTTTATCTAGATTTTATTCATCAAAATTCAATTAAAGTTCAAATTATTAATTATCATTTTGCTGAGGTACCCCTTTCTGATAGTCAACTGGTTAATTGTAAATTTTTAGATGAATCTATAACCTCCATGTCTTAGCCAGGTCCATAATATCAAATGAATATTTTCTTTTATGGATCCAAATGTGAAAATAGTGGGGGACATGGAATTATCCTCATTAATTTTAGTGGGGCACCTATCCCTATATCCTTTAAACTTGATTTTTACTACACTAATAACATTCCAGAGTAAGAGTCTTTAATCATAGGTCTCCAAACTTCCATAGCATTGGGTATTAAAATGCTTAACATTTATGTTGATTCTCATCACATACTTAACCAAATCAAAGGCATATATTATTGTAGTAATAATACTCTTCAAAAGTATAAAACATTGGCTAATCAGTTTCTAGCCACCTTTGAACATTATGATATCCAAGCCATCCCTTGATTGACTAACAGATTTTTTAATTATATGGCTTGTATGGCCTCTTTTATCCCATATTCATCATAAGAGTATAATTTTTTAATACTTATTCATATGATTATTCAAACCTATTTTACCAAAATTGACCTCCCATCCATCTACAGTGTGGATGAAAATACCTCACATCTCTAGTATTCCCAAAAATTTGAATCTTTAACTAAGGGGATTATTCCTCTAGATTTATCTACAAATGCTAATTTAACCTTTCAAAATCATGTCACCCATTTTGTCATACTAGGGGGTATCCTGTATAAGCATGGTTTTGATAACATTCTTCTTTATTGTCTCCAAAATCATGAAGCTACACTTGTTATTAAGGAAGCTCATGATGGATCATGTGGAGGACATTTTAATGGCCACACCATCACTAAATGAATCTTAAAGTTGGACTATTATTGGCCAAATTTAAATAAATATTTATTTTAGTATGTTAAGAAGTGCATCAAGTATTAGCAAGATGCCAACTTATCCCATGTCCCTAGCCAAGCCTTGCAGGTCACTCAGGTGTTTGGGTCCTTCCCTCAGTGGGGGTTTGATCTTATAGGATAAATCAATCTTAAATAGTCCCAGTGTTATGGGTTTATTATTACTGCCATTGAGTATTTTACTAATTCGTTGGATGCTATCCCCCTCTTCTCAACCAAAGCAGATAAAATCATTGAATTCAATCAACCAGTAAAAATTATCCCAGCTTAAAATCTTAGATGAACATCGTTTGGCTTCCCTTGACCATCTACATGTATAACATGAATGAATCAAATGTGCCTATAATAAACATTTCAAACAATGTGAATTTAACATTGGTGATCTTGTCTTGAAAGAAAATCAACATATAACTAATATGGAAAAAAGAAAAAGGGCATAATTTGTTCCAAATTGGCTTGAACCATATATCATCACCCATAAATATGGATTTGAGGCATATCACTAAGCCTCTCTTGATGTAAAATTAGAGAGAGAACCTCTTAATGCCTTGTATCTACATCTTTTCTACTACTAATCAATCTTAATCACTTTTGGTCAGCCTAGTTTAGATTCTAGGTTTCATATCCCTATTACTCATATACCAAATACTGATATCTAGAGACATGTGGTTATCTAGCAGCATTTCCTATTATTAACCTTAAATATGAATACCCCAAATCTATTAATAACATGCTCTACTTAGATAAGCTTCACCTATAATGGGAAGAAGTTCCAAATCATTATTCCCTTCTTATCACTAAAATTAATTTTTGAGAATAAGTGTTTTATCTGGTATATCAAATCTTTGGGAAATTATCCTAGGATACCTAAGGCCAATCCATAAATACAAAAACAGCATTGGGATTAAAAATAAAAATCAAATAAATATAGTTCTCCCTCGAAGGATAGCTATATAAATCCACCAAATTTGTAAATATACATAAAACATCAAAAACATAGACTACTCCCTCGAAGGATAGTTGTTTCAAAAAGCATATCTTAAAATATAGACCACTCTCTTGAAGGATGCCTATCATGCATAAATTATCCATATAAATCTTCTCGCATCGATCAAATTTATTTAATTTAGTACTCTTCCTGCATTGATTAGTCTACATGGATTGGCACACAAGGATTCTAGGTTAACCCTTAGCTTTGGGTATGTAAGATGGAAACATCTTATTCTTATAACATGTTTTTTATCACATCCTAAAATCAAATCAATCATATCCTAAACTTAGTTAACCTAAAGTTGTTAGAAATTTTATTTATCAATGAGTTAGGGATGCATGTGCATCATTTTTAAATGGTTTTCCTTAGGTCATGGTCTAATCCAGTAAATGAGCAATAAGCCTTTTGTAAAACTTTCATCCATATTAAACAAATGCCCAAATCTAATAATTCAAAAATCTATAAATAATTAGCATAATATAATCCATTAATCTATAATCCATAACATTTAATCATAATTGATAAACCATTAAAATCATAATCCATAACCATTAATCATGATCCATAGTCCATAATCAAAAATCAAAAATATAAATTTCAAATCCATAATCACATTACATAAAATCTACAATTTCATAATTAAATAATAAAATCACCATCTATAAATCCATAAACAAATCCATAAATCATAATCTAATTAACTCATACTCACATAATCATAATCATATCCATTTTAATCATAAGTATTTTAAAGATTAATCCATCATATCCATAATCCATGAACAATCTATAACATAAGCATGATCCATAAAACATTTCGTATTTCAACTCATCTAATTACATCACATAAAAACTCATATTAATAGTAATCTAATCTAATCCATAGCATTAAAACCATTACATGTAAAAACCCATAAAACTATAAATACATAATCCATGATTTTAAAATAATAATCTATCTATAATCCATAACTCTAAACCTATAATCCATCAAATCATATAATCCATAAAAAATGTAAGAATGCTTAACATAATCCATAAGAAACTAAATCCATGACATATATAAGCATAATAATTCATCCATAAGCATAATAATCCATAGTTAAAGTACATCAAAGTGTCTATATACATATGAATGGTTCTCCAGCTAGTAAAAGTGCATATATATACATGTAGATCTAACCTACATCGACATATAGGGTAGGTCCTCCAGGTGCTTGCACACTAATTTCATCAATATAGGGAGTGTCATGTGGAGGAGAGACACGAGTGGAGATGGGGGTGGAGATCTGTTGAGTATTCACCTAACTATATTAGAGTTTATGTAGTAGATCTACATGTATATATATGCACTTGTACTAGCTAGAGAGCCATTGATATGTATATAGACACTTTGATGTACATTAATCATATATATACATACATACACACACACACACACACACACACACACACACACACACATATAAGACATGAGTGGAGATGGGGGTGGAGATCTGTTGAGTATTCACCTGACTAGATTAGAGTTTATGCAGTAGATCTACATGTATATATATGCACTTGTACTAGCTAGAGAGCCATTGATATGTATATAGACACTTTGATGTACATTAATTTATGTATATATATATATATGTATATATATATATATATGTATATATATATATATGTATATATATATATATACATATATGTATATATATATACATATACATATATACACACACACACATATATATATACATATACATATATATATATACACATATATACATATATATATATACACACACATATATACATATATATATATATATAAGTTTATGTAGTAGATCTACATGTATATATATGCACTTGTACTAGCTAGAGAGCCATTGATGTGTATATAGACACTTTGATGTACATGAATTATATATATATAATTCATGTACATCAAAGTGTCTATATACACATCAATGGCTCTCTAGCTAGTACAAGTGCATATATATACAAGTAGATCTACTACATAAACTCTAATCTAGTCAAGTGAATACTCAACAGATCTCCACCCCCATCTCCATCTGTGTCTCTCCTCTACATTACACTCCCTATATTGATGAAATTAGTGTGCAAGCACCTGGAGGAGATACCTTATATGTCCATGTGGGTCATGTAGTGGGTATTATTTGGAAGCTACTCTAGACCATTCCACTCATAATATCTGATCTATACTACTACCTCCCTATATCTATCTATACTGACTGTCCTTACTAGCCTCATGCTATGCTTTGCCATCTCCCTAATCACCTACACTAAGGACTCCCTCTCCTCTTCCCTCCTCCTTAAGGTCTCTAGCTCCACCCTATACCTATCATGCTCCTCCTCTACCATGTCACGACTTAGCTATAAATAATCTCACCCTAACTATAAGATACCCAACTAAGTCTTCATTATATCCTACTCTACCCATGCTTTAGTCAGATCCCCCTGTGCTATAGTTAGTTGTCTCTGTAAATATGTTCATTGTTGCTATAATATATCCCTCTCTACAATCAGCTCTAATACATATATATCCTCCTCCTTTATCTCCTCCTCTATCTCTTCCTAATCTCCCTTACCTCTCCCCAAACCACCTTATCCCCCATCTCATCCCATGTCTCTTCTCACATCTCTGAATTAGACTCCTCTACCTCCTCCATATCCTCACCCTCTCCTCCCTAGCATAACCACACCACCCTATCCTATTGTGTCTCCCACTACTCCACTCACCAAATTGTATATACAGGAGTACACCTTGTATCCTCTACATCTTCCCTTATTGGTACTTGGTCCTCCTTTACCAATATGTCTCCCATCACTGGTCTTGAAAGCTTTTGTTCTATCTCATACTACTTATACATATGTGGGGCCCATGGTATGTCCTATACTAAACCAAACTATCATCATATTCTATCAAAATGGAGGTATTTCCACTAATCTCTCCTCCTCCCTATAACCCACCACTCCTTCCATATCCTTATCAGCTTCACCTCTACCCCAAGTCACTCAAGAAATAATAGATAAGGCCTCCAGATAATGTTTGTATCCATCAAATCCTCCATAACACCCTTGTAATAATCTAAATATCTCTTAATTCCATCTATGAAGCCCCATGCTAGATTAACCTTCCACTATTAGAAGGCCATACTATAGTCAGTCTTGTACCACCATATCCATGAGGTACATATGGGTTGTACTATCTTGATGTGCTCATGGGCCGTCACTATAGTATAGCTATAAAATCTAGACCATAATTCCATTGGGTCCTCCAACCCTAGGGCTCCCTATATATTTGTGTCAATAGGATGGATTCCCATGTAAAAATGGTACAGTTCTCTAATATATCCACAACCACTCCAATCAAGCTCCATGGAAATCTCCCCCTGAGTTTGGTAGTGTGTAGCATGATATGTTTAGTATCATCATCATCAGTATGCCTCTCCCTATTGTTTCAACACTATAAATAGGCCCAAAAGTGAAACCACAAACAACATATATAATCCCCTCTATGTAATCACTGTATAGCTGCTTCAATGTTTCTCCATAGCCTTGTTCATCCAAAGGTACTATCGATGCTCCCTATATTGGAAGTCATAATATCTGATAAATATTTTCTTTGGTAATAGTCAGCTCAATAGTTAGTAACTAGAAAGTATTGGTTATAACATCCCATCACTCTATTAATACCATCAATAATCCTATGTCTCAGTGGATGTGTCAGTAATCATGCACCCCTTCTAAGCCTATGGCCTCTAGGTGGGCGTAGTCATCATCACTTAGCTATACTTATAATCCCTCTAGTAGTGGTAGAACTCGATCCTATAGTCATGAATCCTTTGTGCCTATCACCAATATCCCTAATAAGCCTAAAAATCTCTTAAAACCTCTAACTTAAACTAAAACCCTAGCTATTTTCTTAATCCTTTCCCATTTAGTGTGAATCAGCACCAACTCCATATTTATTAGTGTTATTTTATTGGATCAGTGTTATTTAGGTGAAACAACATTGATTCCCTATGAATCATCATAGATTCACTATGGAATCGATGCCAATTCTATAGTTCCATTAATTCCATAATATAACCTAGCCCTGTTTCCTAAAAATCCTAATTTTAAAAAAAAATTCAAAAAACATAACAAACTAATAAAATAATTGACCTACCTTATTCTAGGAGCATCATTATTATCTTGATCCACTATCACTAGCTACCATGTCTCTTTCTAATCACTCTCATCATCTGAGCTCTCAAACATCATTTAGATCTCTCAAATAGTAAATGAGCCCTTTTCTACATCAAACTTGATTATATACCCAACTTCAAATCAATGCCAATCTATTTTGGATTAGTTCTGTTTGGCTGGATCATCATCAATTCCTTTCATATCAGCACTGATTAGCCCCTTACTACACTAAGTATACTCCCATGTACATCTAGCCTTGCTCCTTAGCCATTCCTGGTTCCTTACCACATCTACCTTATTATTTGACCTATACCATTTTAGGTTTTTAGATTTTGACCCCCTGATGGTCTGATAGCTTATATAAGGCATGTACTCTTTTAGGTATCTTTCTCTAGTTGGGTCTTGAGAGTACATCCTCCCTTGAAAATAACTATCTATAGGTAGTTCACATACCATTTAGCACACCAGATACTTCAATTACCCAACCCTATCATTTATTCTCTTGTTCATCCTTTGTTAATCCCACCCATTTATAGTTGTGGCATCTGATTATAAGATTTACCATGGGGCATCTCTTCATGTATTATCTTCCATCCTACTAGTGAAAAACATATGCTTCATGTTATGCATCCACGTTTATTAGAGCCTATCTATTATTTATCCATCCCATCCATTTTTCAAACCCGTTTCCCACTCCTTATCCTCTGTTGGCTCCTAGTTTGAGGGGGGATACCTCCTCACATAAACCTAGGGTAGTGGACCCTTCATAAGTTTTATGTCATGGCATGTATCCAATAGTGCTGCACAAAAATGGGTAAATATAGACACTATAATTTCATACCCATAGCGATAATTAATTAGGTGTCATAAGTTTTATTTATTTAAATCCCTTAAATAAACCCTATCCTAAGGTTTATATTATTTACCTTTTTTATCTCGGTAAATAGCCTTAACTTTTATCCCTTTACCATTCCCAACCTCTTAAAACCATTTATAACCTAGGAATCTACCCATATAACTTATTTACCCCCATGCAAAGTTGTTTATAACAACTTCACCCATCCCCAAGCTATTCTCATCCACTATTAAAGTAAAGGCTCCATTTTCAGTGAATCAGTGCCAAATCTATGGATAATTGTTGATCCATAAATATGCATCCTGCCTTTGCCTTTGGGACCAAAAAATTGAGAACCTCAAATTTTTGTTTAATTTTTTGGAGATTTCATGACATTTGTAACTATATTCTACTAGATTTTCATTTCTTTCAACCACATCCTCTTTGAAACTCAAAATACTACTTACACGTATGGAAAGAATCCATTCTACTCACAAGATGATCAAATGTAAGTACCACATTCTATTTTATCATTTTTTATCAACTAGTATTTCATTTATCTATTTATTTAATTAGTCAAATATTATTAGCCTCCTCTTTATCTATTTATCCATTCCTATTATCAAATCCACCTTATTTCTACTCTCTATTTATTAAATTCAACCATAGAGAATTGATGTTGATTCATTTTGAATTGGCACCCATTATGTCGATTAGCATCAATCTTGTCAGGATTAGCATCAATCTGCTATGTTTAATACATAAAACTCAAGAACTTATCATAATCTTTTGTTTGTAATATTTTTGCCAATTACTATTTTTTAAACAAGGCCTTTTCTTTGTATATGACTCTACCTAATTTAGTTTATGACATGACCAGCATCATTGATCTCCCTATAGTCTCTTAGCCTTTATTTGTAGATCAGAGTGATATAGCCCTTGAGCTAGCCCTTAGTGCCATTGTTTATTCACCCTCTTGTGAAGCCTATGAATAATCATTAGTTTTTAATCAATATGATGTATATTTTTATTCTACTTATTGGGAAGAATACTTCATTTACATTGTTGAATTGATTCAGGAAAAAAAACTAAATTAGCTTTATTATCAAATCATTTATCTATTGTAATTTATTATATTTTTATTTCTCTTAATTGTATAAAAAGTGGACTGACATCCATCTAAGGAAGTGTGCCACTTCCTGGAATTGATCTTTGATCAGGCAATCCATCCATCAATTTTATTAATCTAATTTTGTCAAGTATTCACATGTGTGTAGGTTAGCCTTTCCAGCCAAAAAAGAGTTCTCACTATTGTTGGATTCAAGCGGTGCATAATGTCTTTTGATCTAAAGGTATTCCACATAAAACCCTATTTTATTTTAGAGTTCTTAGTAAGTTAAATTTTAATTTAAAGAAAATGAAAAACTACTTAAACACCAGTCTATAATTACAAACATGAATACAACTCCACCATCTATTTCTAGTACACATGGAAATATGTTTACTTTACCTTTCATAGTATGATATTTTCAAAATATTGCTTACATAGGCCAAGGCCTTGGCAAACATGAACAGGGAATTCTAAATCCTTTTAAATCATATGATAAAAAGTGCAAACAAAGACATGGTTATAAAAATGATACATATAATTCCATATCCTCTCATAATGCCTCTAAACACATCACATTTTGTCCACCTATCCTAGGAGAAGTTGATACAGTGAATCATGTTTATATACTTTTAGTTATATACCTTGACCTCATTGATGATACAATTTCAATAGATCTACCAGTTCTCAATGATTTTTATATTGATGAAGCTCTCTTATAATTTCTAGGTTCATATGAGGATATCCCTTCCTTCTATCATTAGAATAGGTTTCCTTGTTCCACATGTGCTTAGGCATACCTTGGTTAGTGTTCAGATGATTTGGATCATATGTTACTTGACAAAGATGATACAATCCCTATAACACAATATACTTTAGATCAATCTACATTACTCAATGAAGAAATATTAATGTTTAATTATGTCAATGAATCTAATCTTCATATCATACCCTTGCCTGTTGCATTACATAATTCATAAGATAGAGACATTCACAAAAATTTAATTGATATTCTTGAAGTATTTTCATGGGCTTATTCTTATATGCTTGGCATTGATCCATCGATTATAGCACACATAATTACATTATATCCCGATGCCAAACTAGTAAAGAAAAAGATTCATAAAATTCATCCTAAAGTGGTTCTCCTTGTTAAAGATGAGATCTAATGTTTTCTACATGCTAGTTTCATTCAATTAGTTTCCCATCTATAGTGGGTTGCAAATATAATTCCTATTGTAAACCCTAATGGATAAATTTGATTTTATTGTGACCCTAGATACCTCAACAAAGTATGTCTTAAAGATGATTTCCCTTTGCCAAACATTGATATGATAGTGGACTCTGTAGTCATCTACGAGATGGTCTCCTTTATGGATGGTTTTTTTGGGTATAATCAAATCAAGATATCTGAAGAAGATCAATAAAAAAATTCTTTCACAACACCATGGGGAACCTTTTACTATATATTAATTTCACTTAGATTAAATAATGTTGGTGTAACTTATAAATGCACTATGACACACATATTTTATGTCCTTATTCATAATCTAGTCGAAGATTATGTCAACAATTTATTATCCAACTCAAAATAATGACATCATCATGAAATCTTTTTATGACAAATATTTGAAATACTTAGAAAATATAATGTTTGGCTCAAACCTAATAAATGTGTCATTGGAATTTCCTCAGGGAAACTTTTGGGCTTAATTATATCTCAATGTGACATAGAAGTTGATGCTAAAAGGATTATTTTAAATAATTCAAACTTATAACTACTAAAGTGGAATGAAGAAATTTCTCCAAAAATAATTTATTTATATTTCAAATAAATTGGACTATTTCAAACCATTTGGGCATATATTAGTTTGAATGAATTAGACCATTAGAATAATTTAGACTTATACTATTAAAGTGGGGTAAAGAAAATTTTCTCCAAAAATAATTTTTCTATATTTCAAATAAATTATATTGTTTCAAACCATTTGGGCATGGATCATTTTGAATAAATTGGGTTACTTCAAACAATGTGGACTTATACTTACTAAAGTAGAGTGGAGAGAATATTCTCCAAAAATAAATTTTTTATATTTCATATAAATTGGACTATTTCAAAGCATTTAGGCATATATAATTTTGAATAAATTGGGATATTTTTAATAATTTAAACTTATACCCACTAAAGTGGATTGAAGAAGATTCTCTCCAAAAATAAATTTTGTATATTCAAAATAAATTAGACTGTTTCAAACCATTTGGGGATAGATCATTTCGATTAAATTGGGTTATTTTGAATAAGTAGGAGTTATACCCACTAAAGTGGAGTGGAGAATATTTTCTCCATAAATATGTTTTCTATATTCCAAAAAAATTGGATTATTTCAAACCATTTGGGAATAGATAAATTTGGATGTATTTCACTATTTCAAACTCGTGACACCCCTATGCCTTTAGACCGATCATTGATCCTTTGAAATAGCTTATGTTACTAGGATATGTGGCACCATTTGAGTAGCCAAATTATGGATTAAAACATAATAATCAATTGGTCCATCTACTAAATAGAATATAATTTGATGTTTCTAAGGGTTGCTAAGTCATAAAAAGTGTCTGAGGTTTGATGAACAACCATTTAATTTTGGAACCAAAAAAACATATGGAATACAACTACATTCTTGTCAGGTTATTAAGGCTTGCTTGAGTCTAAGATAACCTGGTATTGGAAAACAAATTTAATGAGAGAGAGACTTGAGAATTGTTTGTTGTTCATTGGGAAGATCTTCATGAAATGTGTCAATAGAGTAATGGATCAACTTGGGAAATTTAAAGATAAAATAATAGATTAAATTTGAAACTTGGACTTGATTAAATACTTTTAAGGTATCTCCAAATATAAATCAAATTACACTTAACGAGATCAAAGTAATTCTAAATTAGAATTGATTAATTTAAAATAAATCTAAATACATTTGAAATAATTTAGAATTGATTTGTATAAAATTGGTGATAATGTTTATTACTAGAATTATAATTTATAATCAATAAATACACTTGAAAGAATCATATGGTGAAGTTACATCTTTATAAACAATGGTTCACAGTTGTTGGCATGGTTTTTTTACTTTTTAACATAACTCATTTTCAATTTTTGATTTGTAACATAATTTCAAGAATTATAATCAATAAACACAATGTTGGCCATTGATAAATTATCTCTAAAGGTCCCTTCAAAAATAAGTTCATCCAATTTATTTATGTTTATATTAAATGGATTAGAATATATTTTCCTCCAAACAAATGTGAAATTTGAACTTGTGTAACCGATGGCTTGAATGAGTATCCTCAAATGATTTTCCTCTATCATTGACCAAATACCAATGTGAGGAAAAGACTACAGTGCCACCTTCAAAATTTATTTGGAATGATCTCAATTGTAGTATGAAATAGTTTCTATTTTATAATTTTATTTTTTCCCGTATTATTTATTTGAATATATTTTGTTTTGTGCACAATAAAATAATAATTCATCTAACCCCAAAATCAATAGTTTTTTAGAAGTCAATTTTAACTCCTTTGAAATGTTTGTAATTTGTTAAAAAAAAGGAAATTTTTATTAATTGTTTTATATTTTAAGAAATATAACATATAAATTTTCTAAGAAATGTTTTACATGCTACTAGATTAGTCATTGATGTGCTTTTGATATATGTTTCATATTGTAACATATAGACATAATGCATTTTATTTGATGAATTTTTTATTTGCATTTCCTTAAATCTTATAAAGATTCATATAAACATATATAAAAATAAATTCATGCTCAATAACATGTAACTATACTCATTATACATGGATGTACCATTTCTATTGCCAGTTTTGGAACATACGGATTCATATATGTGTTCATTTTGAATCCTTATAACTTGACCATAACTTGATCATATTTTAAAACAATCCAATTTTGCCATAACTCATTTCTTATAGAAATTGATAGGATTTTAAAATTCATCAACCAACATCTATATGCTTATTATATGAAAGTATCAATTGTGCTTATGCATACCAATACATATTTATATGTTTATACAACCCATCACAATAAGGAAAATATGATTTACTCATTCTAAGCCAAAGTTCACTGTCACTAATTTCAAATGAATATACACCTATATTTGAACTCCCATAATATACTTCCAATAAGACACATTAAATAAAAAACTATTTAAATCAAAATAAATATAATTAGTTCTAACACAATATACTTTATTATTTTTATATTGATAAAGATCAAATGGATACTCTACATAAATATTTATCATATTAAATACATACTATAACACATATTGTGTTATTTTAAATTGGGTAAAATAAACATGTAAACAACATTTAATGGGTAAATACAACCCCATTAAAGTCTACACAAAAATAAAATGAACCCACACTTCTAAATCCCAAGATGATACAAGTCTATATTTAATTATCTTCTACAATCTCTTATCGATGAAGAAAAATTCAATTTTAATGTGTTTATATAAATAAAGATAATTAATATATTGTAGTGTATTAAATTGTATAATTACAAATTCATTAAAAGGGGTTTTCACCTTTTTTTGCCTTTTTGTAGTTTGTACGGGTACACTCTTCTGTTGAACCTTTGGTTCTTTATTCCCTACAAAGTATTATATAATTTAGTAACTAAAAATTATCATCATTAATTGATTTGATATTTTTATTTTAAAAATGTGTCTTGTATATTTCTACCTTGTGTTGTTTTTGTCGAATAAACAAAGTGTAGATATGTGTCATGGGTTGTTATATTGGAGACACAAAGTTATAGAGATGTGTTGTGAACTATTTTAATTGAGACATAAAAAAATGAAGAAACATTTTTTCAGTATTATAAATAGTTGATAAATAAAAAATTATATAACTGAAAAAATATACATGATCTTATCTTACCTTCTTCAATTTGCAATGTGTTATGTTCATTGACTTGATTTTTCATTAATATTATTTATACACCTGCATCCAATGCCATTATTACTACACACCAAAATATTGCTAATTTATTAGGTTTGAAAAATAAAGCATACACACTTTAATATTTTTAAGATGTTATATTTCAAAAATGAAGCATGATTATAAAATAAATTAAAAATGTTATGCACCTGGTATTGATTGAAGCAATTTTTCTTGTATTTGTTTAGTTGAATTTGCCAAACAACTTTGAAATTAAACATTAAAAATTGTTTGTTCTTCAGTTTCTATAATGCAAGATAAATTCCTTTGCAATTGTGTACAAGCACACACTAATCTAGATCCTGTATATAGCCTTAACACTTCACATATATCCAAATTGTTGAAAGTAAAGCTAAGTGTCTACCAAAAAAGTTATTTATTTCATTTTTAAATGGCCTTCCTATTTTCTCAAAACCAATCATTTAAAATGCTAGTATGTCTATGTTGATTTCAAAACCTTCTTCTAATTTAATTTGTTATGAGTGGAGGATGAAATATTGAAGCAGAAAATTAGTGGGATCCTAAAAAAAATGATACCTATAATATGAGTCCAATTGAAACCATCACTATCTAGACCCCAAAGTATGACACCCATTTTTTGCATGCAATAGAAATCACCAACACACAAATTCTTGAGAGACTTCTGAATGCCAAAAAAATGTTGTAGTTTGTGAATGATGAATACATTGAAAGAACCAATAATAACTTTATGAATCAATGCCTGAAGAAATACGCAAAGATGTTCTTCCTTAGAAACTTCAATGAGATTCAAATGATAAATATTTATCAAATCAACATTCACACTAACAATAAATATTTTACTAAAATTTTCTAAAATGGATGGCCAAAGATATGGGGGCCTATAATGATAGTTGAATAAATCTATATCTATCTCAAGAAGCTAACCTCCATCACTATGTAGATATTTTCTTAATAGGCTTATTGAATTTGGAGATAATGCTTCCTATATTTTTTTATTTTTTTAAATGCCTTCATTTAGGACACACAAATCCTCAAACCATTTCACAAAAATTGTATAATGCTCGATTACCTTTTTAGGCGTGATTATTATTTTTTGTGGTAGTGTTAAATCATGGCTGTTGAAATAATCTAAAATTTTGATAATATGTTACTTTACAGCTTCACCTTTTTGCACCAAGTATCCATGTTATTGTATCTAGGGGTTTTCAATAAGAAAATAGACACTTTTTCCAATAAATCTACTAGTTATATTTTTGTCTTTATTTCAAAGCCCTTGAATATTTTAAATTACTATTGTACCAATTAGATTTAAATCTTATTTATCTAAACTAGGTAAAGTACCACTTTTAAATAAATCAAACACCTTATTAAAATAATCCCAAATAGGTTATTCCATGAAAATAAGGCATTTTCTCTCCTGCAGTTGTTGTGTTGAATTTATGTGAATAAGTATCTATCTTGTTCATGTATTTCTTCTATCTTTTTCCCCTATTTCAAATTTTTTTCCAACTTCTCAATTGGATAAGGTCACGTGCATGTCAAAATCTTAATAAAAATTAAGCCTTATAAATTATTTCATTGGTTTCATTATATTGGTTACATATTTTGTGCATAATATGAAATGGAGTAAAAGTTTTTAGAAATATTTCCCTTCTAATAGAACATTTATTTCTCAATGACAGTGAATTGTATTCCTCCTTTGAAATAATTCTCTATTGTGTTTGTAATTTTGTGTGGCCATCTCCAATTTTGAACCTTATTTCCTTCATCATATTTGTTGACCACATTTGACATTTTAGTCAAATAGGGGCACCTATAGGTAAAATAGTGATTTTATAGGTCTATGGGGGGTGTAATATGAGTTTCATGGGGTGTATTAAACTTTAATTCATTCCAATTAATATTATATATTGTCCTTGGTGAATTAATTTCTCAGTCCATGTATCTTTTTGGGTCATTTTAAGGGTTAAATTGAAAATTTAATGTTTTATATAGGTTTATTAAGAAATGTGATGGTGTAAAAACATTATTTCATGTCCCATGTGTTCTTAAAAGTTTTAATTAACTAATATGACTAAATTTTTTTAGGTTAATAAAGAAGAAAAGCCATTTTTCTTAAAGAAAAGGAAGAATTTGGCATTTGTATGACCTCTTTGGGAAGTGTGCCACTTGGAAAAAGTTTAAATGTGACTCTTCATCTCCATAACACTCATATCCATGCTTTAATTGATCTATAAGTGTAATTTTATACACAAAACCGTTCTGCTCCATTTTGGCTTTCTTAGACATGCAAAAGTGCCTTGCAAGTTTTTTCTCAGTATGAACAACACAAGAGGTTTCAGGTAAAATGCCTTCAAGAGGTTATTTTAAACTAATATAACTTCACTTTCATAATATTATTTTGAATAATTATCAAATTTGTGCTTTATGAATCATTTGTTTGAAGTTAACTATGTAAACCTGCCTACCCATTTGTGCACCTTGTTAGTTTTACCTTAGTTTAAGAAATTTTATACAAACAAATTATTCATGTTCGTTCTAGATGAATTTTAATTACCCCTATATGTCTTACATGATTTTTTTTATGTTTCAAAGTTTTTCATGATCAAATCATCTTTGTTTTGAAGACTAGTCTCTTTTGAGTGTAATAGGGAGTTTTTCATCATATTCAGGATTTCATGCTTTTTAAATGGCTCTAGGGAGTTGTGGCATGTTCCTTATAATTTTTAAAATTTAATTTTATCTCATTTCATATCAATTTTATTTTCCAAGGCAATACTCATCATTTTCAAGCTCATATGCCACACCAATAGTCTTTAGACACCCCTATCTACCCTATTCCATATGTGTGTAAAACTAGTTTTTCACATTGAAGGAGAAGTATTGGAGATTTTTTCAAGAATTCCTTGGTGTAAATTATGTATTTTAAAATTTTACTTTGATTTTTATTTTATTTTAATACCTTTCATCCATATTTTGATTGATTTCATACTCACTGCCCATATATACAGTCAATAGCCACCTATAAGTGGCCTTAACAGAGAGCAGGAGCTATTTAGAAAGGATGAAATTCATGGTGAAACATCCTTTGGGTTCTTTATATGTTTTATGGATGAATTTAATCATGTTTTTGGTGTCAAAATGATAAATAGTAGTGTGAAACCTTGTTAAAAGATGATGACTAAACTCAGGCTCATAGTCCCTAAAAGAGCAAAATAGAGGTCTAGGGAATTTTGGTGGAGACCATTTAGAAAGGTTGTAATGATATTTTATACCTATTGTTATGTTAAAACATGAGAATATACTAGGACCAATGACTTGTAAAAATTTAAGGAGTAGATGACAAGTGGGAGATGATCATTTGGAGTTTTGAAGTTGCTCATAAAACCACTAAAATCCTGCAGTGTCATCTATATATTTTGGGTTTGAGAAACCCTTGTTCAAAGTTGATAAAATAAGACAAAATATTTAGAAACAAATGGTTATAAATTTTTTCACAAATATTTTGTGACCCTATGATCACCAAATCTCCTCTTATATGGCTAGACCCTCATATGCACTTGCATTTTGTACATAGGGTTAAGATGTTCCTACAATAGGTAGGCCATGAGTAATAAATTTGATTTATTAGAATGTATAAAGAAATAAACATGAAATAATGTTCTATACCAGTTCTAATATTACTTAAAATAAGGTTAGAATTCTTTATAATAGGGTTCTAGGCACACAAACACCACCTACAAGTCTTGGAACTCACCTATAGCCAAATGTGGACTAAGATAGGTAGTGAATAGTGAGGAGGATGGTTTTAAGAGTTGGTATAGTATAAACATAAATTATGGAGTAAAATAACCATTAAATTACTAGGAGTGATTATAAAAGGGTTTTCCAACATTACCTCAAGTCAAACCAGGCATGGACACCTACAGACAAGGTCAAAAGGTATGGTGTCTCAATCAATAGGGGTGGTGGAGACTCAATTGGAACAAAACTACATGGGAAGGGACAAGAAAGGATAAAATGACTTATTAAATATATTTAATACCTTTATTATAACCATAATTACTTAATAATTTTTTTAATGTATGAAACAAACTTTTAAACCTCTCAAAAACCTCTATATGCAACCTACAGTTAGGTGCTAATTGAGACAGGTAGTGGAATGATAAATATAAGTGTTAAAAATGACTTATCAAGGTTAAAAATTAAATCCCAAAGGAATAAAATGGTGCCAATATTTTATAAATAGGTTATAAGAATTGTCCAAGTCTTGAACATATGAAGTCTCCTATAGGCATAGTGTCAAAATAAGTAAACACAATCAGAAAATGCATACTATTTGAGAGTTTAAATTGTGTGAAGATTATTTATTGAAGGTTGTAGTGATTATGGGAATTTATAAAAATCCATATAATTCATGAAAATATTAATGGGCCCATAACAATTCAAATCAAGAAAAAGGAATGTCTCCAACCATGCATACACAATTCACTTGAGAAGGGTTTCCACACAATCTACCTCTAATAGGCCTATTTTGAAGGTTTTGAGAAGTTTGTAAGTCCAATTTAATTAATTAAGGGATGAATTTTTTTTTTATTATCCCTAAGGCCTATATAAACCTTTAAAAATTCTATTTTTTCTAGGAGAACATGAGAAGTACCCTCTATTTTGTCTTAGACAGAGGGTACTTCCCCTTATACATAAGCCTACAATTTTGAGAGAAGAGATGAGAGGGAGTACTTGAATGATTTTTAGGGTGATTTTAAAAGTTAAAATACATAAAGTAAAATATGTGGAAAACCTCACATAAGGTTGAGACTGAGTAGAGTAGTCCAAACCTATTAGGGTTGCAAGCAATGACATTAGGCATGGTGAAGCCTATGTCCAAATTAATCATCAAAACCATTGATAGAATGATATGAGCCTAAAAATATGTTGGGTCATGTCTATTGGATTATTTAATAAGTTTTTGAGCTTTTATAATTCAAATTAACTTATTTGAATGCCTAACACACTAGATGTTGCAGTCAGGCTTAGTAGACAAGGTTTAGGCCTAGTGCCCAAATGGAGAGTCCATCACACTTTTGCATTAATTAAGCATGTAAAAATATTTTAACATTTTTATGGGATCATATTAAACTTTTTTCAACCATTGGTATATATAATAAATCATAAAAGGGACACTTTTGACTAGAAAAACTCACTCAAACTTGCATGAAAGAAGGAAACAAGCTCAATAAAGCAACTTTAGATGTTCATATACCCCTTAAGGCATTACATGGATGGAAAAAGAGTTAGGGGAGGTTAATAGGGTCCCTAAAGATCATATTTTGAGAATCTTTTGGTAGTTTTAATGTTAGATCTTTATGAACCAACCTTAAGACCAAAAATAGGTTTAAAACCCTTATCAAGGACCAATTTGGGAAAATAGAGTTTGATAGATAATAAAATAAGATATTTAAACCATAATGGTGATTTTAAATTTTATACTACTCCTTTAGGTAGATCCCCATACTTTTTGGTTGTACATAACTGTATGGACATGGTACAAAATAGGGCTTTTCTCATTATTTTATGTGTTTTGTAGATTATATAAGGATTCAAGAGATGAAACAAAGTTTAGAGTAAATATTATGAATTTTAATAACTTTATATGGACATTTTATTCTTTGAAAAAGTCTCTAAGTGTCAAAAAATCTACTTAATTTCATCTAGTCACAACTGGCATATTGCAAAATCAAGTGAAGAAGATGGAAAACTTTAAGTGAGCTAAATTTATGTTGTCCCTGATGATTATAAGGAAATTTAGGGCATTAAAACATTTAATTTACTCCCTTGGATTTTTATGAGCAAAAAAAGACAAATTTGATGACAAGTGTGCAGGGTGCATGAAAGGAGTTCTTTTTGGACTGCAGATGATGGTGGTTACTTTCTATTTGTTTCTAGAAGACCAAGCATGTAAAAAATGCATGGAGAGGAATGTATTATTTCCATACCATAAATTAAAATCATTATACTTTATCTTAATCAATTATGGGATGTTCAAATAGAGGCAATCATGAAGGTAGTTTTTCTATGCAAAATAAGGAGTTTTATGCTACTTTTCATGAAGTTTATGCCTTGATTTGACACTTGGGATTGCATAACTTACATATTTAGTCTCATATCCTTCTCAAATTCACAACTAACTATTTATCTCATCTTTAAAAGTGTCTTTATGACGCTTGGACTTCTCTCTTCTTCTCTCTCTCTCTCTCAAGTTCTATAAGAACTAGCCATTTTGGCCATTATATTTGATGTTCCACCTAAGTATGGTAAATCCATACTCAAATGTATAAATTTTGATCAATAAGAAAAATTATTTTTACCTCTTCCGTGAATATTCATAATTGTGTTCTACTTAGATGATGAATCTTGTTTAGTGAAGACTATGGCTTCTTAACAGGTGGTCTCATTCTTTCACCTTATTTGAAGTTGTAAAGATTATTCTTACAAGGAATGTGAAGTGTTTTAGTATATTTAAATGGATAAGTGAGTTATTATTTTCATCAGTTCCATTCAAGTCCTCTTGTCTAGTCCTCCTAGCTTTGCACACTCCTCCATAATCCCACAATGTAACATTGATGTGAGAATATAGAGATTGGAGAAGTGTATGTTTAGTTTGTCCTTTGATTTCAAGTGTAATATTCATATGGTTGGATGTCATCAGTTAATTTTGTGTATCACATCCCTTAGATTAGTTTTCTTTTATTTATCCTTCTCACTTCTTACCCCCAAGTTTAGTAATAGCAATCCAAAGTGGTACATCAAGGGAGCTAGCCCTACCTAGAGATTCACCTCATTTCCTAGGATGCCCATAAGCCTAGATGTGATTCCATTATGCCACTTCGATGAGGATAGATTTCCATCTCTTGAAATGGTAAAAATCTAAGTGACAATAGTTTTTGGCATGCCCGATGGGACTCTTGTTCCAAGAGATTGAGAGATTTTTGGTGTTGTCTCTTAACAATCAACCTTTGGATGCATCTATTCAAAAAACAATGGTGAATCCAAATATATATCAACTGGTAAAGTAGCCTAGGTTGTCCTTTTAATATTTCTTGTAACATGTTTTCTTTGTGTTCATGCTTTCAATGAAGTTTCATGGCTGATTTTGTTGTTGATTTCTTATTTACACAAGTTGGTGAGACATTTCAAGCTTGTGCCATTCCCCATCAATATGAAAAAGTCATTGATAAATTTTGTCATGATCCTCACTATCCTCAATATGAATTTCATCAGATCTAATATGATTCTTTTCATCCCAAGCATGAAGTATTTTAGTCCTATAACCAACCTCCTCAATGTTTTGTTCCTTCTAGTCAATCTAGCCACTTCTCAAGCCAACCCATTTCCACCTTCAAGAAGACATTATTGGGTTATGAGAAATATATGTTGGATCTTGATACTAAAAGAGGATGTGGCATATATATTCCTAATCATGTCATTCATAAGGTGAGAGAATAATTAGATTTGGTTAAAAGAGAGTGGGTACCTATTGAGAGAGCCAATTAGCAAAGGCTCACAAGTGAGATGCTTGATGTGAGTGGCCTAGTTTCTTCCATAGAGGATAGGCTAGGGGTTCATGAAAGGAAACCTCACCAAAATTATTAACCTTAATTTCCATCTCCTCAAGTTTCCTATCAACCATATTTTCCCCCTACTCATGATCCAAATCAATCCTATCAAAGTCATCATTTTCCCAATCAGTTGGAGGAGAGAGTTGAAATGAGAAATCTTGTATTTGAAGCTAATCTTGATAGGAAGATTGAGTTGTAAAATATTCATATGTAGCATTCCATGTTGGTATGAAAGGAAGAATATTTTAAGACCTTATTTCCCTCTCATATTGCATCCTCACCACCTCAAAAGGAGACTCATAATCCCAATGTCCTAAGTAAGAAGAAGATAGTGGATTCATAGGTAAAGAAAGAGGAGAAAAGTCTTGACAAAGAGTGTGAAGTTGAGAAGACTCTTGATCCTCTACAAACACATCCTACCATTACTTAAGAAAAATATTCTAATCCTAACATCCTAAGCTGAAGTAAGATAGTGGAATCATGGGGAAAGAAAGAAGATAGAAACATTGTCAAGAATTGTGAAGTAGAGGATGAGGTTGATCCTTTGCAAGTCCCTCCCACCCTTCCTCAAGAAGCTTTTTGTGTTCCATGTCCACCCTCATGTATTCCCAATACTCATGATTATTCCTATGAGATCCAAGAGAGACTTTTCCAAGAAAACCTAGCCAATCAAATTGAGGAGTTATAGTCAAAGATGAGGTTGTTAAGTCAAGGTGTGATGGAAGGTTTAGACCCAAAAGAAGATCCTATGCCTAAACACACCCGATCCACCCTTCCTCAAGAGATTCATTAAGTTAAATTAGATGTGAATGAGGTGTTTTTTAAGTGTAAGGAACAAAATCAAGTGGTTTTATCAGAAGGTCTACCTCCCCTTCCTTAATATCTCTCAAAATAATCCCCAACTTTGCATTCTCAATTTGATTTTGAGCCCTATGTCCCACCTCCACCAACTAGTTCCTTTTGTCCTCATCCCATCACCCTTTGCCTTGATGGACCTATGGTGTGGGAACTTCAATAATAGAAATTAATTGAGGAAAAATTATAACTTTCAGTTGAGGAAAGTGAAAATCCTTGGAAACCTTATTGGGTTAGGTTATAATTTCAAGATGCCTAGTCTTAGCATCACTAGGAAGGATATTGAAGATCTTGCAGCCCTTGACCAACAAGATCAAATTTTGACAATTGAGTTGAAATTTGAAAACTCTCAAAAGGTCCTAAGTGATGAAGAAGAGATGAGATCTTGTGTTGAATCTCCTTGTTTGGTTGATGATGAATCATACACTCATTGTGTTGAAGAAGAAATGTTGGAGGAGGTCCTATTAGAATATAAAGAAGTTAAAGGAGTCTCTCTTGTTGTTCCCCTTAATGATTACTATCAAACTAAATATGATGACTTATGGTAGAGGTTTTAATACATTTTAAAAGAGTTTGAATCTCTCTAGGGTTCCACAACTCGTTTAGAGTTGGTTACAAGTGATGATAAATAAGATGCCATTGTCTAAAATGTCATAGATGAGCAAGTTAACATTGTCCAAAATGTCATATATGAGCAAGATGAAATTGTCTAACATGTGATAAGTGAGAAAGAACAAAATCCACATCAACATATAAAGGTCAATACAATCCTATATTGTCTTCAATCTTTCAAAGAGGAAGAAATCATTCCATTTGAGACTATGCCTACAAAGAAGATGAAAGTTGATCATGAGAAAGAGAGTGGGAAGAAACATGAAGTATGTAAACAAGGTCAAGAGGAATATGTATACATTGGAGACTTATTTGAAAATGATCTACTTGAAAATAAGTCAAATTAAGTGCCAAGGAATGGGTTTGGTCCATCAAGTTTTCAATCTAAAGAGCAACATGCTTGACACCCTCATCCATCTCATGAAAAATGAGATTCAAGAAACTTTCCTTTTGATCCTAGAAAGGGAGGTATGTTTGGTTGTTAGTTTTACATATAGTTTTTTTTAGATTCCCTTAAGTTCTTTGAGCACATGTGTGTTCCTATTTACTTTCCTTCTTATGTGTGTCCTTTATTTTGTGTGGTTGAGGTAGTCAATTAGTTGGTCTTGTCTTGATCAAAGTTTGTAGTCAATGGTCATGGTATTCTTATTTATCTAGGCTTCAGATGACTCCTAAGCCTAATGGACTGATAAGGCTAATAGTCTAGTTAGTATAGAAGGCATACTACCCCTATGAGTCACTAATCAATTGACTGAATTTGACTTTTTAGTCAAATTGGGGGACCTATAGGTAAAAAAATGATTTTATAGGTCCATATGGGGTGTAATATGAGTGTCATGTGGTGTGTTATATTTTAATGTATGCAAATTAATGTTATAATGGCCCTTGTCAATTAGTTTTTACGTCTGTTTATTTTTTTGGGTTATTTTAAGGGTCAAATTAAGCATTTAATGTGTTGTATGTGTTTCTTAGGAAATGTGAATGTGCCAAAATGTGATATTATGTCCCATATGTCCTTATAAGTCTTAAGTAACTAACAAGACTAAAAATTTTTAGGGTCATCAGAAGAAAAGTTAATTTTCTTAAATAAAAGGAAGAATTTGGTATTTGTACAACCTCTTTGGGAAGTGTGCCACTTGTAAAAAGTTTAAATGTGACTATTAATCTCTCCCACACTCATATACATTATTTATTTGATTTTTATGTGTCATTTTCTACCCAAAACCATTCTAATCCATTTTGGCTTTCCTAGACAGTAAAAGTGCCTTGCAGGTTTTTGCTCAATACAAACAACATAAGAGGTTTTCAGTAGAATGATTTTGGGAGGTTTTGTACACTAAAAGACATTAATTTTCATAAAATTATTTTAAATAATTATCAATTATTCTATATGAATCATTTCTTTGAATTTGACTATGTAAATCATTTTGCCCATCTGTGCACCCTATTGATTTTCCTTTGGTTTGAGAAATTTCATATAATCCAGTTATTCATGTTTGTTACAAATGAATTTGAACTCCCCCCAGATGTCTTCTATACTTTTTTTCATGTTTTAAAGTGTTTTTATGAGAAAATAATCGTGGTTTTGTATACTAGTCTCTTTTGAGTGCAACAAAGAGTTTTTCATCATATTTAAGATTTCATGCTTTGTAAATGGCTATAGGGAGTTATGACATGTTACTTATAATTTTTACTAGTTAATTTTATCTCATTTAATCTCAATTTTAGTTTCTAAGGAAATCCTCATGGTTTTCAAGCTCATAAGCCACACCAACTAATTTAGAGACACCCCTGCCTGCCCTATTCCATATGTGTGCAAGTGGTTTTTCAAGATGAATGAGAAGTATTGAAACTTGATTCAATTATTAATTAGTGTAAATTATTTATTTTAAATTATTAATTTGAGTTTGAGTTGTTTTTAATACATTTCATCCACGTTTTTCTTGATTTCATACTCATTGCCCATATATACAATCAATAGCCACCTACATGTGGCCTTAACAAAGAGTAGGAGCTATTTGGAAAGGCTGAAATACATGGTGAAACATCCTTTGGAGTATTTATATGATTTATGGATGAATTTAATCGTGTTTGTGGTGTCAAAATGACAAATAGTAGTGTGAAACCTTGCTAAATGATTATGACTAAACCAGGCTCACAATCCCTAAAAGAGCAAAATAGAGGTCTAGGGCATTTTGGTGGAGACCATTTAGCAAGATTTTAATGATATTTGATACATATTATTATGTTAAAACATGATCCTATACCAAGGAAAATTAATTTTCAAAATTTAAGGAGCAGATGACAAGTGGGAGATGATCATTTGGAGTTTCAAAGTCGCTCATAAAACCACTAAAACCCTGTAGTGTCATCTTTAGATTTTGGGTTTGAGAAACCCTTATTCAAATTTGATAAAATAAGACAATATATTCAAACCTAAATGGCTATAAAAAATTTCATCAATCTTTGGTGACCCAATGATCCCCAAGATAAGCTCTTCTTCTATGTCAAGACCCTCATATGCACCTACATTCCATACACATGCCTGAGATGCACCTATAATAGGTAGGTAGTGAGTAATAAATTGGATTTATTGGAATGTATAAATCAATAAAGGTGAAATAATGGTTTATAACCATTATAATATGACTTAAAATAAGGTTATAATTCTTTATGATAGGGTTCTAAGCATATAAACACTACCTACAAGTCTTGAAACTCACCTACAACCAGAGGTGGACTAAGATAGGCAGTGAATAGTGAGGATGATGTTTCTAAGAGTTGTTATTGTATAAACATTAATGATGGAGTCTAATCACTATTAAATGACTAGGAATTATTAGTGAATGGTTTTCCAACATTGCCTCAAGTCAAACCAGGAAGGTCAAAAGGTATGGTGTCTCAGTCAACAGGGGAAGTGGAGGCTCAGTTGGAACATAAGTGCATGGGAAGTGATAATAATGGATTAAATGACTAAATAAATTTTTTGAGTACCTTAAATATAACCATAATTACTTAATAAATTTTGTTAATGTATGAAATAAACTTCTAAAGCTCTCAAAATCTTTTGTATGTAACCTACTGTTTGATGTTAACTAAGATAGGCAGTGGACCAATAAATGTAAGTGTTGGAAATGGTTAATAAAGGTGAAAAATTACATATAAAAGGCATAAAATAGTCTTAGGATTTTATAAATAGGCTACAAACATTATCCAAGGCCTAATCATATGAAGTCACCTACAAGCATATTGTCAAAATAAGTAAACACAATCAAAAAATGCACACTATTTGAGAGTTTAAGGTGTGTGCAGAGTATATATGGAATGTTGTATAAATTATGGGAATTGATAAAACTACATATAATTCATTAAAATATTTATGGGCCCCTAAAAATTCAAAGCAAGAAAAAAGGTCCCCAACCATGCATACACAGTTCACTTAAGAAGGGTTTGCACACAATCTGCCTCTAACAGGCCTATTTTGAAGGGGTTGAGAATTTTAGAAGTCCAATTGCCCTGGTTAATGGATGAAATTTTTTGTAGAGTGTCCCTATAATCTATATAATGCTTTAAAAAATTATAGGGGAAGTACCCTCTATTTTATCTTAGATAGAGGGTACTTCCCCTTATACATAAGCCTACAGTTTTGAGAGAAGAGATGAGAGGGATTACTTAAATGATTTTTAGGGTGATTTTAAAGTTTAAATACATCTATTAAAATATATAGAACACCTCACATATTGGTGAGACTGAGTAGAGTAGTCCAAACTTACAAGGGTTGTAAGTAACGCCATTAGGCATGGTGAAGCATAAGTCTAAATGAATGGTCAAAACCATTGCTAGCATGAGATGAGATTACCAATATATTATATAAAATATACGGTATTATTTTATGTATTTTTTATTTTGTATAATGAAAAATAACTTAGTTGAATGCCCAAAACACCAAATGTTACAGTCAAGCCTAGTAGACAAGGTTTAGGCCTAGTGTCCAAATGGAGAATCCATCACACTTTTGAATGAATTAAGAATGAAAAAATATTATAACATGTTTATGATAGCATATTAAATATTTTTGAACCATTGATATTTATAATAAACCATAAAATGGCTGCTTTTAATTAGAAAAACTCACTCAGACATACATGAAAGGAGGAAACAAGCTTAATAGAGTAACTATGAATGTTCATATCTTCCTTTAGGCATTACATGGATAGAAAATTAGCTAGGTGAGGTTAATATGATCCTTTAAGATCATATTTTTATATTTTTTTGGCATGTTGGATGCTGGATCATTATGAACCAAACTTAAGACCAAAAATAGGTCTAAAACCCTTGAAAACCCTTGCCAAGGACCAATTTGGGGGAAATGGAGTTGGATAACTAATATAATTAACTATTTATACCATAATTTTGATTTTAAATTTTAGAGGACTCCTTCAAGATGATCCCCATACTTTTTTGTTTTACATAATTGTATGGACATGGTATAAAATAAGGTTTTTCTCACTATTTTAGGTGTTTTGTAGATTCTATAAGGAGTCAATAGATGAAAAAAAGTTTTAAGTAAATATTAGGAAATTTAAAAAATTTATATGTCCATTTTATTATTTTAAAAAGTCTTTAATTATGCAAAACATCTACTTCTTTTCATCCAGTCACAATTGGCATATTGTACAAGCTAGTAAGAAGATGGAAAACTTCAAGTAAACTAAATTTAAGGTATCCCTGATGATTATAAGGACATAGAGGGACTTGAAACATGTCATTAACTCCATCCCATGTATTTTCATGAGTACCTAAAGCCAAATTTTATGACAAGTGTGCAGGGTGCATGAAAGAAGTTCTTCTTGGATTATAGATGATGATCGTTACTTTCTAGTTATTTCTAGAAGACCAAGCATGAAACCAATGTATGGAGAGGAAATTTTAATGTACCTAAATTTTATTCCTATCATCATACCTAGTCATAATGATTTTGGTATGTTCAAAAAGAGGCAATCATGAAGGCAATTTGTTGGTGCAAAATGAGGAGTTTTTTTGCCACTTTTCATGAAGTTTATGCCTTAAATTGGAACTTGAACTTCTAAACCTTACATTTTTCATCCCATATCATTTTAAAATGCACAATTAAATATTTTTATTATCTTTACAAGTTTCTTTATTACCCTTTGAGTTCTCTCTTCTTTTCTCTCTTTGAAGTTCTATAAGAACTAGCCATTTTGGCCATTGTATTTGATGTTCCACCTGAGTATGGAAAAGCCCTCATAAAATGTATACCTATTGATAAATAATAAAACTTATTTTTACCTCTTCCATAACTATTAATAATTGTGTTCTACTTGGATGATGAATCTTTATTAATGAGGACAATGGATTCTTAATATGTGGTCTCATTCTTTCACCTTATTTGCAGTTGGAAATCTTCTTCTTGTAGGTCATGTGAAGTGTTTTAGGAGATGCAAAGGTTAAGTGAGTTAGTGTTTTCATCAGTTCCATTAAATGCCTCTTTTTTATTCCTCCTATCTTTTCATTCTCATCCATAACCCCATAATGTAACATTGATGTGAGAAGATGAAGATTGGAGAAGTGTATGTTTAGTTTGTATTTTGATTTCAAGTGTAATATGCATATGGTTGGATATCATTAGTAATGTTTGTGTATCTCCTCCCTTAAATTAGTTTTATTTCAGTTATCCTTCTCCCTTTTCACCTCCAAGTTTAGTAGTAGTATCAATCCAAAGTATTACATTAAAGGAGCTATCCTTATCTAGAGATTCACCTCATTCCCTAGGCTTCACACTAGCCTAGAGGTGATTCTATTGTGCCACTTGGATGAAGAGAGATTTTAATCTACTTAAATGGTGAAAATCCAAGTGACAACAATATATTATAGGACTTATTTTGATTTTATAATACATTTAGGGTTATTTAGATCAAAAGGAATTAACAAAAAATCCTTCATTATAACCTCATTATTATTTATAAATGAATGAATTATAAAATTCACCCTATTTTATTCAAATTTATTATTTTGCTATTAGCATCCCCTAATTCATAGATCTCTAAAAGAATGTTCAATGTGTAATTTATAGAGGAAATATACCATGTATAGAATTCACTATGTGGTTGATCACAATTTTATTTCAACAAAAGTGTGTCAACCTTTTGTTCAATCTTATTTTTCTCCACTAGTGTGAGTAATTGTATAGCCTCTTTAAAAATTACATACAAATATGTTTCCCTTGTTTGTCTTATTTTCTTCAATGTTTTTTAGGTCATGACTTCAGGGTATCTTAAATACATGTTTATATGGTGGCAAGTATAAAAAGTTGTTTCCCCTTGTTCATGATTTTCTTTCAACATATTTTGTATTCTAATGACCAAATTATCATATCTATTAACCTAGACATTTAAAGGTTTTCATAGCTATTAAAATGAAACCCAAATGTTTAATAATAAGGAAAAAATATTTTTTGTCAATTATATTTTAATGGGTGTAAATTTATTAAAATTATTTGTAGCTCGATGGAGAATTTCCTTTTCTTTCTTCCATACTTATAGTTGGAATTGAAGGGCATCTTCATTTTCATCCTTATTATAGGCAAGCATTATTCCAATCTGATAATATTATTTTTCTAATATAGTGCTAAAAAAGTATATATCTTCATGCATGTTTGGTAGATTAAATGACTCAAAATACTAATCATCAATAGGAATTTTGTCACCACCATAAAATGTAAGATGGTGATGTGGATTTAATTTTAGTTTTGGTAGTTTAAACGGTACTATATCCAAATAACATTGGAGTTAGGTGTTATACATTTTAATTGTGGGAATTCCTTTCTCACCCAAACTTATTCTTTAAATCAATTGAAATGATATAAATATTTATATTTTATAAAATGTAAGATGAATATTACATCAAGTAACAAAATTATTTATGATTAAGTAGTGATTAATTGTATATCAACAAATGTGAATTCTAAACTATAATATGAAATACATATTAAATTTATATAATATATACACTAACTCACACTTAAACTAATAATGTATGACCAAACCAAAAATAAATTATATGTAGAGAGATGTGAAAACAATTTAAATAGAATAGCCTAAAAGTTGATTGTATATTTCTAACATATTAGACACCAACTAATATAGTCTAATGGGAAAAGGAATCAACCAACATTTTTTTTCAAATGAGAAAGATGAGGGGAAAGTGTGTTTCTAATATGTCTTAAAACTACCATCAATAGGTACCTTCAATGTATCTCCTAGGAGATACCTTTCAAACATGCACAAGAGTGAATTTTTCTTACAAGGTATCTCTTAGGAGATACCTTCAAGCTAACCAAGATGGTATTACAAGTGTATTTGAAGGATCATGAAGGAATATCCTAGTAGACACCTCGAAGGGTGGTGTCATACATTCAAAGGGATGTTGAATGTATCTCCCAATAGATACCTTAAACATGTACTTGAGTAGAATTTTCTTTCACCTTGAAATCACTACTAGGTGATAATTTGATAACATGAAGGACCTTCTAATACTTGGGAGAGTGTACATTGATGATGTTAGGCTAAACATAAGAGTGAAAATTATAGTTCCTCCTATATACATTCATTTTCCACCTCAAATCAATTTAACAATTCTCCTTGTTACGTGATAGTAATTAATTTACTTGCATTTTAAAAAAAGTTAGAAATTTTTGAAATCACTATCATAAGGATGTAACCCTAGGCTGGACCATTCTCATTCCCATTCCTGATGTGAAAGCTCTCTATGGGAAACTTCCTAGAGTGGAACTTTATGTCATAGATAATCTAAGAGAGTTGAATAAGGTAGATCACCCATGCTTCATTTTGTATGAAATGAGGTTATTTTAATAGTTTCATATTTGAATAATTTCCTTGTTGTATGAGTGATTTTTTTTACCTTGAAGTTCCTTGTAATCTAATCAAGCTATCTCTTAGGATATACCTTAAATTTACCCATGAAGGTATTAAAATAACCTCAAAGGAACCTCCTAATCTATTATTTTTTAGTCTTGCAGAGGCATCTGATGTACAACTGTTACAAGCTTTGGGATGGGGTAGCATAGTGGCATATAATTCACCACACCAAGAATACCTCAAATAACACCAAAATCAGCATGCTTATGTTTCTCATTTATTGGATTGGTTTGGTTTGGTTTAGGTTGGCTTGGCTTGTTACATAAGGATATCAATAGGCTACACTGGTTTCAAATATAAGGACAATAGAAAAGGGATTTACTTATTCCTTGCATCAATTTCTGCTCCTCCCCTATAACTTTCCATGAATTTTCTCACTGGTAACATATGAATGATTTTTATCAGTGACATGTGAGGTTCTTAAATGTACTTTATCATCTCAATAAACCCCTTTGTAGGACAAATCCATATCCTTGATATTTGTTTTGATGAACATGTACAAAAATGAGAGAGGTGAAGATTGAATACTCTTATGATGCGTACATGAGGATGTAAAATGTTGGGAGAGTGTGTATTCACACTAATAGGCCACACATAATATCACATATTTTAGGTCCTCTTTCACACATGCACTTTCCTCCTCAAATCAGTTTAACAATATTACCTATTACGTGATAGTAATTAGTTTACTTACATTTCTAAAAAATATTAGAAATTTTTGAAAGCACTTTCATAAAAATGCAACCCTGGGTATGGCCTTGGCAATAGTACCAACTTCTACTAGGTTGGTATGGATATGATCACCTACACCCTTGAGTGTAACCAAGGACACATTTTTAATGCATATGTGTACCCCTTCTACCTCCCCAGTCAACATGGCATTTGGACCATTCTCATTCCCATTCTTGATATGAAATCTCCCTATGGGAAAATTCTTGGAGTGAAATTTTTTGACATAGATAATCTAAGAGAGTTGGATAAGGTAGATCAACCATGCTTCATTTTGTATGGAATGAGGTTTTTTCAATAGTTTCATATCCAAATAATTACCTTGTTATATGACTATAATTTTACTTTATGTTGAAGATCCTTGTAATATATTCAAGGTATCCCCTTGGATATTCCTTCAAGTTATCCATGAAGGTATTACAAGGCTCTCAAAGGAATATCCTAGTGGATACTTCAAGATTAAACTTGCCCAGTGTTATTGAGGTGTGTAATATCTTCAAGGTACTTCCTAGGAGATACCTTCAAGTTACCCATGAAGGAATCTCCTAGTGGATACATCAAGGTTGAAATTGCCCAGTGTTATTGAGGTGTATAAGGGATTCAATGAGTAAATATCTGTTTCAATCAAAGAAGGTAGTTATCAACACATTGATTTTTGTATATAAGTTCTCCTTATCAGGTTATTCTAAAAAAAGGTTGGTGATATTAAAGTCCCACTTAGTGGGCATTTTCCCTATAAGTATATTATCTACAAAATTAAATTCATTAAGGTGATCGATCAATGTTAATTACTAGGGCATCAAGCCACTAAGTTGGTTTCCATTAAGATGAAGGAGATTAATATAGGTGCAATTAGTGAGCTGGTTAGGTATGGGCCTTATGAACTGGTCATTAGAAAGATATAATTGCATTAAAAAGGGAAGCCATTTGCAAATATCCTCTAGGATTTTCCTTTAAATATTATTACTAGAGACATCCAAGTAAGACATGTTATCATAGTTCTTGAAGCTGTTGGGGAAACCTCCTTCCAGAGTCATCTTAGGGAGCTTAATGCTTGACACTTTCCCATTGTTGTTGTGTTAGCATTAAATTCCCACAAAGTTATAGATGAATCAAGACTATGTTATTATGTTATTATTCCAAAACTACCACATGAAGAGGGATTGGTTTGGGTCTTTTAATTATTTTTTAGTCTCACTAAGACATCTGATGTACAACTATTATAAACTATAGGATGGGGGTGGTTGAGTGGCACAGAATTGACCACACCATAAATATCTCCAATAACACCAAACTTAAAATGACTATATTATTGATGGCTTGGCTTGGTTTGGCTTAGTTTAGGTTGGTTTGGCTTATTATAGGAGGATATCAATAGGCTAAAGTGGATTCAAATTCAAGGCCAATAGAAAAGGGATTTACTTATTTCCTACATCATACTCCACTCCTCTCCTACAATTTTCCATGACTTTTTTCATAACAATAGATGAATGATTATTATTAGTGAGAAGTGAGGGTTCATAAATGTACCTTATTATCCTAGAAAACCCCTTTGCACACTCCTTTATAGGCCAAATCCATGTGTTTGCTGATTTTTGTTTCTAATGAACACATAAAAAAATAAGAGAGGTGAGGACTGAAGACTCTTATGCTATGCACATGAGAATGTAAAATGTTGGGAGAGTGCACATTGATGCTAACAAGCTGAAAATTAAAGCATGCATTTTAGGTCCTCCTATGCATATGCACATTCCACCTCAAATCAGTTTAACAATTTTCCCTATTATGTGGCAATAATTAGTTTGCTTACATTATAAAAAAATTAGAAAAATTTGAAAGTGATATCATAAGGATGCAACCCTAAGTTAGGCCTCAATAGTAGTACTAACTGCTATGATGGATGTATGGTTCCAATCATCTGCACCCTCAAGTATGCTCAAGGACACATTTTGAATGCATATGTATAGATCTTCTACCTCTCAAATCAACACAAAATTTGGACCATTATCATTCTCATTATCGACATGAAATCTCCCAATAGGAAACTTCCCTGAGTGAAATTTTTTTATGGAGAGAATATAAGACAGTTGAATAAGGTAGATCACCCGTGCTTCATTTTATATGGAATGAGGTTTTATTAATAGTTTTAGAATTGAATAATTACCACATTGTATGAGTGGAATTTTCTTTTACAATGAAGGTCCTTATAATATCTTCAAGTTATCTGCTAGGAGATACCTTCATGTTACCCATGAAGGTATTACAAGGCCATTAAAGGAATCTCCTAGTGGATACATTGAGTTTGAACTTACCTAGTGTTATTGAGTTTTTAAATATATTCAAGGTATCACCTAGGAAATACCTTCAAGTTACACATGAAGGAATATCCTATTGGATACCTCAAGGTTGAACTTTTAGAGTGTTATTGAGGTGTAGAAGGGATCCAATGAGTAAATATGTGTTTCAATAGAATAAAGTAGTTATTAACACATTGATTATTGTGTATAAGCTCTCCTTAGTGGGTTATTATGAAAAAGGTTTGTGATATTAAAGGCCCTCATAGTGGGTATTTACCTTGTAAGCATATTGTCTATAAAATTGCATTTATTAATGTTCTTGTGTCATGTTAATTCCCATATCATAGTACCACTAAATTGGTTGTCACTATCATGAAGGAGATTAAGATAGGTGAAATTATCGATCTAGTTGGGAATGGGTCATTTGGACTAGTTGTTACAAAGATCTAATTTCATAAAAAGGAATCCATTTGTAAAGATCATTTTTGTATATACCATAAATGATTATTACCAAAGACACCCAATTAAGACATGATACCATAGTTATTGAATCCACTGGGGAAACCTCCTTCTAGAGTCATTCCATAGATCTTAATGCTCAACACTTTCCCATTGTCATTGTGCCATCACTAAATTTTCACAAAGTTGTAGATGAAACAAGCGTATGTTGGTATTCCCAAACTACCATGTGAAGAGGGATTGTTTTGGATCTTTCAAATCTTTTTTAATCTTGTTGAGGCATCTATTTTAAAACTATTATAAACTCTAGGATAAGGATGTCACAGTGGCATGGAATTGACCACACCATAAACACCTTAAATAACACCAAACTCAACATGCCTATATTGCTTATGGCTTGGCTTAGTTTGGTTTGGTTTAGGTTGGCTTGGATTGTTATAGGATGATATCAACATGCTATAGTGGCTTCAAATGCAAGCCCAATAGAAAAGAGATTTGCTTATTCCCTACATCAGACACTGCTCCTCCCCTATAATTTTCTGTCTTTTTTGACCAATAGTAAATGAATGATTATTATTAATGAGATGTGAGGGTTAAAAAATGTACCTTATTATCTCAATAGACCCCTTTGTGAACTTCATTGCAAGCCAAATACATTCACTCATTGATTTTATTTTCTGATGAACATGTATAAAAATAAGAGAGGTGACTATTCAAGAATCTTATGCGACACACATGAAGATTTATATAATTGGGAGAGTGCACATTGATGCTAACATGTTGAACATAAGAGTGTGCATTTTAGGTCCTCCTATGCACATGCACTTTTCACCTTAGATCAATTTAACAATTTTCTTTGTTATGATAGTAATTAATTTTCTTGAATTCTAAAAAAGTTATAAATTTTTAAAATCACTATCATAAGGATGCAACCCTGGGCTAGGCCTTGATAGGAGTACCCACTACTATGAGGGTGGTATGGCCATGATCACCTGTACCCTTGAGCATGATCAAGGATGCATTTTGAATGCATTTATGTATCTCTTCTAACTCCTAAATCAACACAACATCTAGAGCATTCTCATTTCCATTCGTAACATGAATTTTCCCCATGGTAAACTTCCCAGAATAAATTCTTTTGATGTAGAGAATATATGAGAGTTGAATAAGGTAGATCACCCATGCTTCATTTTGTATAGAACAAGCTTATTATAATAGTTTCATATCTAAATAATAACCATGTTGTACAAGTGGAATTTTCCTTTACCTTGAAGGTTTTTGTAATATCTTCAAGGTGTATCTTAGGAGATAGCTTAAAGTTACCCATGAAGTTATTACAAGGCCCTCAAAGTAATTTCCTATTGGATACCTCAAGGTTGAACTTTCCCAGTATTATTGTGTTTTGTAACATCTTCAAGGTATCTCTTAGGAGATACCTTCAAGTTAAACATGAAGGAATATCCCATTAGATAACTTGAGGTTTCACTTGCCTAGTGTTATTGAGGTGTACAAGTGATTCAATTAGTAAATAGGTGTTTTGATCAAAGAATTTAGTCATAAACACATTGATTTATATAAATAAGGTCTCCTTAGTAGGTTATTCTAAAACACATTAGTGATATTAAAGTCCCACTTAGCAGGGATTTGCACTTTATGCATATTATATACAAAATTAAAGTCATTATGCCACTCGATCCATGTTAATTCCCATGGCATCAAGCCACTAAGTTTATTTCCATTGAGATGAAGGAGATTAATATAGGTGCAATTAGTGAGATAGTTTCGAATGGGTCCTATGAACTAGTTATTAGAAAGATCTAATTGCACAAGAAAGGGAAGCCATTTGTAAAGATCCTTTAGGATTTTCCATGAAAGATTGTTAGCAGAGACATTCTATTAAGACATGCTACCATAGTTCCCAAGGTTGCTGGTTAAACCTCCTTTTAGATTCATTGTAGGGAGCTTAATTATCAACACTTTCCCATGTTCATTGTGCTAGCATTGAATTCCCAAAAATTTATAGATGAAGCAAGCCTGTGATGGTATTCCCAAACTACCATGTGAAGAGGGATTAGTTTACATATTTCAATTCTTTTTTAGTCTTTTTGAGGCATCTGATGTATAGCTATTACAAACTCTTAGATGGGGGTGGCATAGTGGTAAGTAATTGACCACACCAAAATTACCTCAAATAACACCAAACTCAACACAACTATGTTTCCCATGGCTTGGATTGGTTTGGCCTTGTTTAGGTTGGGTTGACTTGTTATAGGAGGATATTAATAGGCTCTAGTGGATTCAAATACAAGGCCAATTTAAAAGGGATTTACTTATTTCCTACATCAGACACTATACCTCCCTTGTAATTTTCAAAGGATTTTCTCATGAACAACAAATGAATGATTATTATCAGTAAGATGTGAGGGTTAAAAAATGTACCTTATTATCTTAGCAAACCCCATCATTTTCTCTTTCACAGGCAAAATCTATGTGCTTGTTGATTTTCTCTGATGAACATGAAGAAAAATAAGAAGGTGAAGACTAAAGACTCTTAAGTTGTACACATGAGGATGTAAAACATTCAAATAAAATGCATTGACATTGATATGATGAACATTATAGTGCACATTTTAGGTCCTCATTTACATATGCACTTTCTACCTCAAATTAGTTTAACAATTTTTATTGTTAAATGACAGTAATTAATTTGCATGCATTTTTAAAAAATTATAGATTTTTGAAAGTGTTGTCATAATGATGCACCCATAAGATGGGCCTTGATATCAGTACTAACTATTGTGAGGAAGGTATGGATAAAATAACCTATGCCCTTAAGCATGATCAGGGATGCACTTTGAATGCATCTACATAGCTCTTCTTCCTCCTTAGTCAACACAATAATCAAAACATTCTCATTCCCATTCTCAATGTGAAATATCCCCATAAGAAACTTCCAAGAGTGAATTTTTTTGAAGGAGATAATTTCAAGTCACATATTAAGATACCTTCATGCTACCCTCAAGGAGATAATTTCAAGTCACCCATTAAGTTATTACATGGTCCTTGAAGGAATCTCTTAGTAAATACCTCAAGGTTATACTTGGCCACTGTTATTTTGGTGTATAAAGGATTTAATGAGTAAATAGCTATTTCAATTAAAGAAGGTAGTTAACAAAAAAATGATTTTTGTGTATAAGATCTTCTATAGATATTATCAAGGGGTCAAGGTGTCTTAATTCTAAGATTAAATGTGAAACCCATCAAAATTTTAGACCTCATAAGATCATCAAGGGAGAGCTGAATAAGGTAAATACTTCATTGCATCATTTTGTATTGAATAAGAATTACACTCAAGAGTATTACCATACCTTCAAGGAATTACAATGCCCTTGAAATGAATCTCCTAGGAAATATTTTGAAGGGCATTATCATACATTAAGTTAACATTAAAAGTATCTCCTAGGAGATGCCTTGAACATGCACACAAGTGAAATTTTCCTTGACCCTGATGGCATTATTGGGTGATAACTTAAAGGACATTATAATACATTAAAGGTATTTCCTAAGAGATACCTTTAAAACATGCACAAGAGTGGATTTATTCCTCAAGGTATCTCCTAAGAGATACCTTCAATTTATCCATGAAGGTATTATAAGGCCCTTAAAGGAATCTCCTAGTAGATACCGTGCCATTAAGCATATCCAACATTATTGAGGTTTATAAGGGATTCAATGAGTAAATAGGTGTTTCAATCAAAAAAGGTAATTATCAATACATTTATAATTGTGTATAAAGTCTTATAAAATATACCTTCAATGCCCTCCTTGAATATATGACAATGCCCTTTGAGATATCTACTACAATATTTATTTAATGGCCTTATAATGCCTTCATGGGTAACTTGAAGTAATTGCAAGGCCCTTGATGGAATCTCCTAGAAGATACTTCAAAGGGTGTTATCATACATTGTAGGTATATCATAATAGATACCTTCAACATGCACAAGTGGAATTTTCCTTTATGTGGAAGGCACTACTAGGTGATATTTTTAATGCCCTTGAAATACCTTCAAGGTATCTCCTCAGAGATACCTTTCAAACATGCATATGAGTGGATTTCTCCTTCAAGGTATCTCCTAGTATATTCCTTTGAAATAGGCATAAGAGTGGATTTATCCTTCAAGGTATCTCCTAGGATATACCTTCAAGTTACCCATGAAGGTATTACTTTCACATTTTTTCCTTTATAAGGAACCTGACACCAACTCAGTCTCAATTGACATGCAATAGTGTCACATGCACTAGTCACTCAACCATAAAGTTTTGAGCTTTTTCGCACATCTTTTAGCCTTTGAAAATTCTCACAACCTACTAACCCAGTGAAATTATACCACTTGGAACCCAATGTGACCTTAAAATTATGCTATTATTTTCTAAAGTATCACATCATGCCACTTGGAATCCATTCATGGCATTTGAAGTCCAAGGAATAGTTACAAATTTTACAACCTAGGGACCTAATGGGAATGTGCCACTTATCATCTAATCACTATGTTTTAGTGCAAAAAGGAGTTATAAGCCATTCATCACATGACATGTGGTGCCTAGTAGAAACCTTTCAAGGCCCTAAGTAATTTCTAAATTCCCATGACAAAACCACCTAATATTTGGAATCAATAGGTTGAGGACACATGAACCCCTATCTTTCAAGTTTTTAGTAGTTTGAATCAATAGGCTAAGGACATGTGGACCCCTATCTCACAAGTTCTTAGTAGTCAGAACAAAATTGAAGAACCACATTATCTTTAAGTCAAATCATGTTTTGTGACAGAGATATCCAATCGTATCATGACAACACTATGAGTGCATGACAAGGTGACACATGTCACTTAGTTACCCAATCTTTAGTAGTTGGATTCTACTTAGAAGCCACTTGGTATTTAGGACTAATACGCTAATGACATATGAACCCATTAACTCATGATAATACATGACTAAAGTAAGCATGATCCAATCAAAGGGTGTCACTTGGTATAATATTACACAACACACTTGGGTAACCTTGTAATCAACATAAAAGGCTAAGGTACATAAGGCAACACCAAGTTTCAAACACATGTTTTTGAAAATGTTGATAAAACTCATTTCAATGTTTATAAAACCAACTCACCTCAAGGTAAAAATCAAGAATATGATGGGAAGACATGTGAATAAATCAAGAGTGGTGATTGGCTAGTTCCCAAAAGTGTGTTTTCAAATCTATTAAAATAAAACTAAATAGCCACCCCAACATTAAGTCAAAGTAAGTAAAACATACTTTTCATTTATGGCTTGTATCTTGTAGTTCAAAATTCTAGAAAATCTAGAGTTTAAAGCTTACAATCTCAAAGATTTGCTTTCACTATTAATTGTTATCTATTTAAGAACTTTGAATCGATCTGTAATATTTTATAAAGTATTTATGTGCATTCATCTAGAATTAAGATAATATATAAGCTCATCAATCAAAATTTGAAATCCATGGCCTAAGTAGTAATGTATAAAACCACCAAGTCAAAATAGGTCCCATTTCTCTATTCATATGGGACAAGCATAGTCTTCCAAGATACTAGTTTTGATAGCATTAAATTGGCCACATATGACAAACAGTACAATGACTTATTCTACCATGTGGAGAGGATGGTAGACTAGGACAGTAATAATGAGGAAGATGCTAGTGTTGCAAAATAAAGGTCTGACATCTTAGCACTTAAGTGTGTGGGATTGCATAAAACTGCATCCATCCCAGAGGTACTCCCCTATGTGGATTTAGTCCACCAAATATTTATCCTTTCTCAGTGTATAGATAACATGATAAAATCTATCAATTTAGGTAATAATACCACCTTTATAGCAAAGTTAACCTTCTAATGCTACTATGATTTACCCAAGCCTAAAATTATTTATAATCAAGAAAATATAACCCAAAGGATCAACTCAAATAAAATTGAAGAATTCTTGAAAATATAGGAAAAAAACTCAAGGAAGTTCATCTACAAGTCTAAAATCAATCAGATACCCATCACCTAATTCAATAAAGGACTGAGGATGAGGATGGCCACATTGAATAGGTTACATATTTTAGGAGATACCAACCATGTGGATAAGAAGTGGGTTCCACTCCTATTTATCATCATAGACAACTCCACCACTCACCCTCTTGGGGAAATCATTTCCTAAAATTTAGCTACCCAAATTAAGAATACCATGGCCAACCAAGGAAATCATGACCATATGATTTACTACTTGGTTGATGACATTTGTGGCACTCTAAATTTCCCTAGGTTTAACAATTGGGATCCAATATTAAAATAGATTGTGCCCCATGTATTCATGAAGGTTAAAATTTATAGGTATAGGTAAGAGATGCAGGCCAATACCGAACATTTATACTCAATTTTATATAGGGCCATCCACAAAAGGACTATTCATAGGTTGTCAAAAGAGATCAAGGAAACACTTAGCACATTGGGAGCCTACTGGTACTACCCTGACTATAACATATTAAGAGTTAAGGGGATCAAAATACCCCCATTTGGGTTTCCCATCATAGTACCAAACAAGTTGGCTAAGCAAGATATTGCCTTCTAACTACTCATAAGATTAGATAGATTGTGTAAAAATAAGAATAAGGGACTGATCCATCCTAAATTAATCAACATTGACCATTTTCATGTTGAAACTTGGTACTCAATCATGAAGGCTTTTAAACATAGGTCCAACTTTAGTATCGAAAAGGACACTAACAAGGAATGAGATCCTATGCACTTGACATTCAATAACTATGTCAAACATAGGGTATCTATCGACATCACATACCATCATAAGCCCAAAAAGGGAGATCAAATATACCTTAATGTATCTAATGACATAGAAGCCAAGAAAAGGTTGAGGGATGTGAATATCACATAGTTGAAAGGAAGATTAGATGGTTCAAAGTTTTTTCTGGTGTCTAAACAATAAGATACTCATGTTTGATCATTATCATCTTTATTCCATATTACTAGTATTGGAGAATAAGGCCCAATAGACCCACAACTCAGTCAAAAAATACTCCAGGTATTGTTTCCCACTTTGGATAATGGAGGAGTTAGTTCAAGGGAACAAGTTGATAAGGCTTATACCTCATATGTGTCATTTGGTATCCTATCCTAAATACAAGGTGCCACCTCTACACAAGTAACACCTTCAGTGGAAGAGATAGTAATTCATACTCTAACAACTTTAACTCATCCATTGCCTCCCCTTCCTTCTACTAGAGAAGGGTCAGGTATTATAGTTTAAGAACATATTTAATTACCTCCCTCTTTCCTATATAAGCAACCCCTAAGCATATTTAGTCAACCCCTAACTCTAGGTCATGTCAACCTCCTACCTTATAGGCCTCTCACCAAAACTATAATTAGTCTTACGACTATGCCATTACTTACTATCACCCCCTTCAGCATATCATCCACCTCTAGAGTTTTGGTAATGGAAAATTTTTCCTCAATCATGCCCATACTTATGCCTAGACCTTGTCCATACTTTCATAACAATGGGCCCATTATCATCATCCCATAAGTTCCTCTATTCTTCAATAGTTATTTAATAATCACTAGTGCTTCTTCATCCCATATCTCTATGTTTATGTTGGTCATGACCATTGATTCCTCCTAGACATCCTCCTTCTAAGGGTTAACTCCAAATCCACCATTTCATCCATCAAAATCACTCCCAAGTGGTTCTTTAGATAAGAAATGGATTAAGAAGATGTAACTCGATACAAAGAGAAAACTAATTTGGTCATTTTACATTGAAATATGACAAGGAGGATAGGGAAATAAAGAGGGTGACTAAGAGGAAGGTCACCCACCCAGAGCAGATAATCATGTATGAGTCACAGGAAACCTTGTTTAAGATGACAAATACAAAAAAGGCTAGGTAGGGATAATAATAGAAATATGAAGAGGACCCCCTCTCAGGTCTCCAAATAGATATGCATGTATCTTTTAAATTGGTTAAAGGAGTGCATCAAATAACAACTGGCCTACAGTGGAAACATAATACCACCTTACCAAATCAGACCATAACAAAAGTGAAATGGACCATGGAAGATATGTTTGACATGTTGAATATATTGGCTCAGTAAAAGGTAAAGGAAGATGAAATATATAATAGAGTCATTAAGTTAGATGTTATGTATGACAGATATGATAGTAAAATAATCAGCTTAGTGAGGTTAATTATAATGAAGAAATTTGAGGACTTAAATTTGATTTATTTTAAGGACTTGAGCATTTCTCAATCCTATGTGATTGGCAAGAGGAAAGCCCTAAACCAATAGATCAATGAAATGAGGTCATTAGGCCAATCTCTAACATAACAAGGTGAAAGAGTCATCACCATGCTAAAGGATGCTCAAATTACACACCTTCCTAATACGTATGATCTAATTATCAGTAAAGATGCCTTCAAGGCCCAACTCAAAAACATTGTGGTGAACTTCTAATAATAAGCATGGTCAGAGGGGCGAGATTTGGGTAAGAGATGGTAGATTTGGTAGCCTCTACCAATTAGAGGATCAAGAAGGCTATATCCATTAGTGAAGTTTTAATACCTCTCCTAAGGAAACATGATGCGATGAGCAAACTCACATATAAGCTACTAAAGGATCCTATCATTAATCTCAGATTGATCGATAGTGAATACAAGATATGCTATAAAAGGGTGGAAAGGGAAAGTTGAGGCCCAAAAAAAACTACCATCATAAGAGCCACCACCTTAGCATCCCCTCTTGGAATGTCTCCTTCATTAACCAGCTGTAGCACTCCATCTTCTTCTACAGAAAGAGCTTCATCATCAACTACACCAATGAGATCCTAGCCTAGATTTTTAGGAATAAAATAGCAATCTATTGAGCTCCTTCTGAATATAAATCATGTCCCAAGGTCCTTCAAATTGCATTATAAAATATTCCCTTATTTTGAATGAGGAATATTCTCTAACTTTAGGACATGGGAGACCTTGTCTACTGATATATGTCATATTTTCTAGTTCCTTTTGTAACTGAGGCATTCAAATGGCCTATATATAGGGTTCTCTCCCTTCATTTTAATTTAGAGATAAAATTTTGTGAGATTAATGCCAAGAGAAAGGAAATTATTACAATTGACTTGATGCCTTTTCATTATTTTCATACATTATTATTTCTCAATCTTTTTTAATGATATATAATCTCATTTTTCAATGGTTTTAATCTGCCATTAGTGTTTCAAATGTATCTTTTCAGTTTGTGATTTCATATAGGTTAATGAAGTCTATTATGCATGATTTGTTTTGTTCCTACTCTACTGTTGAATGTGTTTAAGGCAATTTATTATAGGTAACATTTTAAAGCATCCCTTTTAGATATGTGCATTATATTCACCCTAGAATCCTCACTACATTTATTATATTCTTAGTCTAAACATTACAATCTCATAGCTATTAGTTTTATTTCCATTATTATCAGAGGAACTAAAAAGGAATATTGTTTTTTTGTTCATATCACATCCTTGACACAAATATACATCAACATATTTAGCACCTTATATATATATATATATATATATATATATATATATATATATATATATATATATATATATATATATATATATAAGGTGATATATATAAGCATCGTATATACATAAATAAAAACACCATTTATATAAGTTTAATCAATTTTGTTGTATTGGCTAAAAAACCACCTAATTTATTATAGAAACCTTATATAATAATAATAATAATAATAATAATAATAATAATAATAATAATAATAATAATAATAATAATAATAATAATAATAATAATAATAATAATAATAATGAAATAGTGATCAAATTGCAAGAATTCTTCCTTATTTTCACATTAATTCTAAAAAAATTCTTATTTTTTTAGAATTAATGTGAAAATAAGGAAGAATTCTTGCAATTTGATCACTATTTCATTATTATTATTATTATTATTATTATTATTATTATTATTATTATTATTATTATTATTATTATTATTATTATTATTATTATTATTATTATTATTATTATTATTATTATTATATAAGGTTTCTATAATAAATTAGGTGGTTTTTTAGCCAATACAACAAAATTGATTAAACTTATATAAATGGTGTTTTTATTTATGTATATACGATGCTTATATATATCACCTTATATATATATATATATATATATATATATATATATATATATATATATAAGGTGATATATATAAGCATCGTATATACATAAATAAAAACACCATTTATATAAGTTTAATCAATTTTGTTGTATTGGCTAAAAAACCACCTAATTTATTATAGAAACCTTATATAATAATAATAATAATAATAATAATAATAATAATAATAATAATAATAATAATAATAATAATAATAATAATGAAATAGTGATCAAATTGCAAGAATTCTTCCTTATTTTCACATTAATTCTAAAAAAATTCTACTCCAAGGTACAATGGAGGGGAAGGCCCCCTATATATAGGACTTTGAAGGCTTAAGATGGTTATAAGATAATTGGATATATGACACTTGTCAGTGGATAAGATCCCTAGTGTCTTAAAACTTACAGACTATTATCTACACACCTAGATTAAAGAAATATTTAGTAGACTAAGTCCACACAAGGGAGCACCTCTAGGTTGGATATAGCCTTTTGTAATCCTATAGACTTAAGTTCCATAATATCTAACCCATCTTCTATACCACTAGATCCTTTGTCATCATCACTATCTATTTCTATAGGTTTTTCCACATGGTATAATAGATCATTATAATGTTTGTCTTCTGGCCAGTGCAACAAAATTGAATAAACTTATATATATGGTGTTTTTTATTTTTGTATATATGTTGCTTATATATATATATATATATAAGCAACATATATACAAAAATAAAAAACACCATATATATAAGTTTATTCAATTTTGTTGCACTGGCCAGAAGACAAACATTATAATGATCTATTATACCATGTGGAAAAACCTATAGAAATAGATAGTGATGATGACAAAGGATCTAGTGGTATAGAAGATGGGTTAGATATTATGGAACTTAAGTCTATAGGATTACACAAGGCTATATCCAACCTAGAGGTGCTCCCTTGTGTGGACTTAGTCTACTAAATATTTCTTTAATCTAGGTGTGTAGATAATAGTCTGTAAGTTTTAAGACACTAGGGATCTTATCCACTGACAAGTGTCATATATCCAATTATCTTATAACCATCTTAAGCCTTCAAAGTCCTATATATAGGGGGCCTTCCCCTCCATTTTACCTTGGAGTAGAATTTTTTTAGAATTAATGTGAAAATAAGGAAGAATTCTTGCAATTTGATCACTATTTCATTATTATTATTATTATTATTATTATTATTATTATTATTATTATTATTATTATTATTATTGTTATTATTATTATTATTATTATTATTATTATTATTATTATTATTATTATTATTATTATTATTATTATTATTATTATTATTATTATTATTATTATTATTATATGTTCTTATTTCTAAAGCTTTGCTAATAGCACATGATTTCATTTATATAATGGTTAAATCTGATAGTAGTTCTTCGAATGTATCTTTTTAAAATTTGTGCTTTTAGATATTCTAACAAAGTCTATTATGTATTCTTTATTTTCATTCTATTCTACTAGCTGATGTGCTTAAATCAATTCATTATCGGTAGTTATTTTATATCATACCTTCTAAATATATGCATTATATCTACCCTAGAATCCATACTACATTTATGATATTCTGAGTCTAGCACTAGGAGCCCATAGATTTAGTTTTATTTGCACTATAGTTAGAAGGAATCAATGGAGATCTATTGGTCTTTGTTGTTGAAAATAAAACTTTCTTTTCTACTCTACCCTACTTTCCCTTTTAAACTTTTTTAACATGAATCACTTTAGATTAATGATCATTATAAATATCCACTTGTTTATTTAAAGTTTAAACATATATTGGAAAAATATGAAAGCAAATTTACATCATAATAATAAAAATAAATTTAAGATAGATTGTGTCACTATTGAATTCCTACTATCCCTATGGCAGAGCCTACTTGCCAGCTAAAATATACATTATTTTAATGTCATGTTTTAATTCCCCTCAATATATTATAAAAACATTCCCCTATTTGAATAGAGAAAATTATTTAGGTTTTAGGAAATGAGCGACTTTGTCCACCGACAAATGTAATGTACTTTATTTTTTGTCAACCAATGTAACCATCTTAGGCATGAAAAATTCCTATATATAGGGGTTTCCCCCCTCAATTGTACTCAAAACAAAACTTTTGAGAAATTAATGCAAATAGAGAGAATAATTCCTACAATTTTTTCACTATTTCATTACTTTCATATTTTAATATTTCTCAAGCTTTGCTAATGACAGATAATTTCATTTTTATAATGGTTAAATTTGATATTAGTGTCTTAAATGCATCCTATTTGTTTGTGATTCCTTATATGCTAACAAAACATGTATATGTATGCTCTCTTTCTTTCTAACCTATAAATAAATGAGTTTAAAATTAATTTGGTGTAGGTATCTATTTTTAAGCATACTTTTTATATATATGTATCATATTTACACTATAATCCTCACTGCATTTATGATATTTTGAGTCTATCACTAGGATTTCATGAATGTTAGTTTTATTTGCACTATTATTTATAATAACTAAAGGAAATCTATTGGTTCTTTATTATTTCAAGACACACCTTTTTTACTCTACCTTGATTTCATTTTTAAATTTTTTTTAACATGAATCACTTTAGATCAATGTTCATTGTAAATAAAAACTTATTCATTTAGATTTTGGGAAATAAATTAGAAAAATACAAGGCAATTTACATCATAAAGATGAAGAAATTCCATACAGATCATGTTGCTACTTAGTTCCTACTAACCCTATAGTAGGGTCTACTTAAAAACTAAAGGTGGTAGCCACACAATCATTTCATCAAAACTAAATTAATTTACATTCAAAGGATTCATTATCTATTCCTCACATTCAAAGGATTCACTATTTCCTAAATTAAAGGGACTGATCATATGGAAAACATAGGGGTCAAGGGTGATTCACATAAATATTGGATGAGTGACATGTATGTCCTGAAAGGGGTCACTCTTATTATATAAAATGAAAAACCCCTCTCCCACATATGATATGAATAATTTTTAATTCTCAAAATCCATGCCATGAGGGATAAAAATTGATGGTACATGTTATTTAAAAATTAACAAATTTCAAATTCTCCTCCTCACATGCAAAAGATTCACTATTTACCACATGTATAGGTAAGAAAATAAAGGGTCTGATCACATGCTAAATATTGGGGTTAAGGGTGATTCACATAAACATTGGATAGTAATATAGATCTCCCAAAAGGTCATGCATGTGATATGACTAATTTAAAATGCTTATAATCCATGCAATGAAGGACTAGAGTGGGGTCCCATGCTAGGGGCTAATTAATTATTTTTAAGGGGGTACTACTAAGAATTCATATAATTTTTTTCCTTATTAGTGGTCTCATGATTTCTTAAATTTTGTGTAATACATGCCACTGAGAGAAAGTAGGATCATTTTACTACAGAATGTTTGTTTGAAAAAAAATTAATTAGATATAAATGATAGCTGGAAACAAAGGAAAAGGAGCAACCATACAAATCTTTAGCCCCCTGCTACTTCCCACCTCCCAAAAACTTCTCACTAAATAGTAGTTGCTCCTATTTTTAAGGTGTGGATATTTAATAATCTAATGTTTAATATATGATGATGTTTGGGACCCTTCTACCCAAGAATATAGAAGCATGAGGGAAACATTTTCCAACTCAAATAATAATGCTAGGTTTTATTCATTCATTCATTCATTAAAGTTTATGATGTGGCATGAGGGAAAAATTCACCACCCCAAATAATAATAACCTTGGAATAGGCCAAAAAATTACTTTTCAACTCAATCTAAAAAGGAAATAATTCACAGTATCCTAAATATAGCCAACAAATGAATGATCAAAGGAGATAGAGATAGGGTGGAACCATTGAAATCCTCTCACATCATGACACTTATGTACTATGATTATTTACTTACAACTAACAAGAAATTTCTAATTTCCCATCACATTCACCATTTGGGTGCCTATTAAATACAACCAACTAATAAACAATCTTAATCTTCACCATTTCATTATCTTGTCCATTTCATAACAAAAATCCAAGTCTCTCCAAATCTCAGTGACTTCATAACTTAAAGCATTAAACAATGAATAAAAGGGCCATGTCAAACCAAATAAATAATACATTTTAGATATAGTAAAATAACAAATTAAATACCTAACAAAAATGACCTACATAAATGATAGTAAAAAATGGGGTCAATGCTTCCACCAATGATGCCATAGTTAACCTAATAATCAATAAAAGAATTTTTTTTGACATTCTAAAGAGAGAGAAAAAAGCTAAAAGAGAAAATAATGGAAAGAAGAAAATATAAACTTAAACCTAATTTTGAAGTACACGATAAATTTTAGTTATATATTAATTTAAAAGTTTATGAAAAAAATTGTAACATATAAAATTATTTAAAAAAATCTATATATTTAATAATATTAAACATTTAAAATACATTATTTAATTAAATATTTAAATATTTGAACTTAAATAAAAATAAATAATAAACTTAGATAGTTTTTTAATATAACCATATTTACAATTTTTTATCATTTATTATAATTATTCTTATTAAAAAAAGTTTATTTATATTTCTTAATTAAATTACATGATTAAATTGTCTAATAGGGATTTGAATCCTTAATTTTTATCCCACATAGAATACCTTTGAGATAATTTAATTACCTATTGCATATAACTGTGAGAGTGAGTCACCTTTCTTGAATTTACAAACTAATATTTAGAGATGAATTTGACCCTAAAATGGTAACTAAAATAAGTGACACAAAATCGTACCTAGTAACTCAAAGACCTCTTAGGAGAGGATTTTTTGGGCTTATCTAAATTATGGTTATGTGAGGGCATAAACAGTTTACACCATACCAATCTATAAACATTAACTTTTCATTCATGATAACAAGGTGTGATATGTCAATGCAGAGACAAGTTTAAACATTTCAACCAACAAATAATACTTCAACTTTGAATCCAAAAAATGGGGTCAAAAATATGTGGGTAAGTCACATCCATATAAAATCAATTAAATTTAAACAAGAAACTATAATCCAAGAAACTTTACTCCCCTTGAAAAAATATTTTTCAATACAAGAATCACAAAAACTTCATTTATCAAGATTATAGAAATTATATTACTAGTGAAACACAAGATTTAATTTTGTCTCTTGGGAAGAATTTCAAGGGAATTTTAATAATTAATTAATACATGCCAAGATGATTGACAACATTTTCAGCTACCTCAAAACCCTTACTATATATATTATTTCTATATATAGACTTTCTATTTATAGATTATATCTAAATGTAGATTTGTATAATATAGGGAGTTTCATTCTAGTAAAATAGAAATAGACTTGTTTGGGAAGATTTTTAAGGACATTTTAATGATTAACTAGTACATCCCAACATGATCAATTTTATTTTCAGCTATGAACTCATTTAGAGAGCATTTTTAAGGCATTCTAATGATTTATTGGTCCATAATATTATGACCAAGATCTTTTCCATCTATCACAAGAACACTTTATATTTATATAGTATCTCTATAAATAGATTTCCATATATTATTATATAGACATTCCTTTTATAGATGTCTTTAGATATAGATTTGTAATTGAGACACAATCTTGTAAATCAAGGGAAAGGAACCAAGGTGGGTATTTTTCACAATCCTCATTACAAATGATTAACATTGGTAATAAAAATTATCTCATTGAGAAGAAAACCTAAAAGGCATCCAAACTATGTGATTGATTCACAATATGTCTTGCATAACCCTCTTGGATTAGAGGTATCATTTCATCCTTTGCCACCACACTTTGTGACACTGAAATGTTTTACTTATGAGAAATAACTAGGTAACCTTGAACATGACTAAGAAATTAAAATCCTTGCATTAAAAAAGTTAAAGTTTGGATCCACTACATTGGCCTCATCAATACACGAAAATTTAAGATCAAGTCATCTTAAAAAGTTAATCTGAATGAACCAAAATGTGATACCAATCAAATATTGAACATGATAGTGCCACAATGAGCTATATTACAAAATGCATCATGGAAAAAAATTACAAGATTCATAAATCCTTTGGTTCTTCTTATTATGAATTTGGTTGAGTATCAACTCATATCTCTCCCTACACCTGTAAGCAACCTCTGAGCATATTTTTTCAACCCCCAAATTATATGAGTCCCAAATAATTACACTTGATGGGTCTCCTACCATGGGTTTTGGATCACATCTAGGGGATCATCAAAATTATAAAATGTTCAAGAATCTAGTATAAGACATACAATGAAAATTATATAAGTTTAAATATGGAAATAGAAGTAAAATTATCATCATATAACTTTGGAACCGATGGTAATGATATAAAAATAATAGGCTCTTGCATAATAAGTAGAGGTTCATTCAAATTTTTTGAATTACCTAATAGGGATTTGACTCCTTGATTTTTAGCCCCCCTATAATACCTTTGAGATAATTTAATTCACCAATTCAGATATCTATGAGGGAGAGTCACCTTTCTTGAATTTACAAACTAATATTTGGAGATGAATTCAAACCCAAAATGATAATTAAAATAAGTGACACAAAATCGTAACTAGTAACTCAAAGACCTCTTGGAAAAAGATTTTATGTACTTAACTAAATTATGGTTATGTGAGGGCATACGCAGTCTACACCATACCAATCTATAAACATTAACTTTTTATTCATGACAATAAGGTGTGATATCTCAATGCAGATTCAAAGTTAAACATTTATGTCAAAAAATAAGTAGTTCAACTTTGAAGCCCAATAATGGGGTCAAAAATATGTGGCCAAATCACATCCATGTAAAATCAATTAAATTTAAATGGGAAAGTAAGACAAGCAACTTTAATCCTCTTAAAAAAGATATTTCAAAACAAGAATAAAAAAAACTTCATTTATCAAGATTATAGAAATTATAGATGAAACACATGATTTAATTATATCTCTTGGAAATCTTTTCAATGGCATTTTGATAATTAACTAGTACATTCTAAGATGATCAGTGCCATTTTCAGCTACCTTAGAACACTTACGATAAATATTATAGACTTTTCATTTATAGATTCTATCTAAATGTAGATTTGTATAATTTAGGGAATTTCATTCCAATAAAATAGTAACAAACTCATCGTAAAAAATTAAATTTTATGGGTCTCCTACTATGGGTTTTGGATTACATCTAGGGGATCATCGTAATTATAAAGTGTTCAATAATCTATTACAAGACCATACAATGAAAATTATAAAATTTCAAATATGGAAATACAAGTAAAATTATCATCATAAAACTTTGGAACTAATGGTAATGACTAAGAAATAATAGAATCTTGCATAATAAGTGGAGTTTCATACACATTTTTTAAAGATATAACATTATTAATAATATCTTTAAGAGAAAAAAGTGGTGGCGGTATAATAGTGGGCATACACATTAGAATAGATGGTGTCTTTTGAACATATATATACACTTTAAATTTTTATCATATTTTTAAACCCTAAATTCCTCTTGGTTGCTTCTAATTTTTTTAGAGTTATTGTAACAAAAGCAATTTCTCCATTGCAATCACCAAGAAAGAACTTGATCACCCATAATTGATTTCCTTATCTAGTGAATACAAATGTGCCTTGATCAAAACTAAAGGATTATAGTTTTGATGTATAGATTGTGCTAAGAGGATATCTCTTCAAATAAATAATGCAAGCCATCATAGACTAAATCATTTAATGGTGATTTATATCCTGATAGGTTTTCATCCACAATTACTTTAGATAAACTTATTTTGGCATTATCATGGGTTTAGAGTAACTATTAGGTTTAACTATTGATTTACACTCTTTCACTTCACATAACCCCTCTTACCAACACACACACACACACACACACACACACACACACACACACACACACACACACACACACACACACACACACACACACACACAATTATATAATTCCATGTAACATGAAAATGGGTTGAATTTCTACTTCATTTAAAATTCATTTGTATGAGGGGGTCAAAAATGTGATTATAGGTACAGATTTAAAACTCTATGACACTTCACTATGTGCACAACATATGAGGTAGAATACTTCAAAAACAAAATATATCAAACATTAATGTTTGATAGGCATTAAATTAAAATTTATAATCATGTATCATGAAGTTTACATCATGTATCATGAAGCATTAAATTTGGTGTTATAGATGACACTTGGTACAGGATATTGGGAAGTAAAGCAGATGGATAATCAAATTTAAAGTAATGTGAATGATTAATTTTGTATCCCTTCAAACTTGGTTATAAAAATTTTATGAACTATTAAATTACATACAAATTATACAAATAAATCTCTATTCTAATTTACAAAATAACAATCAAATTTTAGTTAACCCTAAGGTATTTGGAGCTACAATTCAAGCTACTCAAACACAATTTTTATATTGAACTAATTAAAATTAAGTTAAAATTTATTTAGTACCAATGAATCTCTAATTTAGTTATTAGTAGTGCATTTATTTCTCCAAGTAAATCCTTTGGTTCATTTAGAAGTTTTTTAGTTTAGGACCAAAATGATTGATTACTAACTTCAATTATGAAGTCTAACTATGAGATGTGTTTCTTGGTAGATATTTTTGAAGATGAAGGTGCCACAAAGTGAGTCAGAGAATGGTTCATCAATTTTCATGGACAAGACTGGTTATTTTATGACTCATGTATACCACGGCCTTGTTGGGATTTTTTGTAATGCATAGTAAGATGCATGTATTCACACACTTGCAGTCAGATATAATTTTTTTCTTCTTATAAATTTTAGAAACTATTTATTTCATATTCTTAATTCATTGTTTCAGTATGGGATAAACATCTAATTTCAGTGTTAAGGAAATATTTTTTTCTTTGTTGTTTACTCATTTCTGAGTAGAAATAATATATTATTTTATTTTATTGAGTATCTTAGTTTCATCCAAGAATGAAAGTGTAGATCTCTAACTATGGCTTGCAAATATGAGTTTTTTTTAGTAAGACTCAAAATATCAACAACTTCTAGATGATTTTGTAGCATTGACTAAAATGTAGAATAAAATATGGAAAGTGAAGATGAAGATAAAAAATTGTAAAACATTTTAACCCTCCTACAATTCCATAAGAACCCCCATATAATTAGGAGGTTTTGGTTGCACATATAATAGAAAAATAGAGATTGAAGAATTAATTAGGCCAATGAGGGATTCTCATTCAGCCAACCCCTACCACATTTCATTGGAATATACATTAGAGTTATTACTATAGGTTAATTTGATTAAATGGTAATAATGTCAAATTGATTGATGGAAATATTATAGAGAGATATTTAACTCCTAATATGATAACAAATTGTTAGTAGTTAGTTTGAGAGATAAAAAATAAAAAAATGAAAAAAATGCTCATTATTCACTAATGCAAAAACTAATGTGCCATTTTTAGTGTAATTCAAACATTTTCCAATCCACTAATACCACCATAAATTGATGAGAAAGAATATTTGTGACAAATGGTGGATGGTTTATGATGTCCCACCTTGTAACAAAAATGAGGTTCCTTCATATTTTTTGAGAAGAATCTATTGAAAGTTTAATATCTGGAATGAAATTATTTATTAATTTTATTATTAAGATTTTTAGGGCCAATAAAAAGGCTTTCAACAGGATGGTTTGGTTGCATATCATGTACCTAATCAACATGTTAGAGTCTCTATAAAATAACCACTTTTGCCTGAGACAATCCCCTCTATAGTGAAGGATGTTGTGGAGATTGATAGTTTACATGCATTTAAGGCACTTACTAACACCCTCGTGTAACATCCCAGCCAATTTTCCCATATTGATGATTATGAGAGTGAGCATGAAGATGGTCCAACTAACACTACTTTAACTACACTAATGTAGATCATATGGTGTTGTATGCACTAGAACCTAAACTAGATGAGGAGAAGGATTTGATGTAAACCAATTATGGTGGTATTTTTAATTAGATAGATGATATAGTTTTTATTGATGATTTTTTGAAACATACATTTGGTTTGAAAATCTCACCTATACCTTTGCAAGTATCTTTTAAATTTGACATGTAATTTTTTTGTTGGACCTATTAAATTATAAATAGTTTTAAAAAGATATTAATTATTTTACATACAAGTTATAATAATATTTATTTAGTGTTTAGGTTGTAATAGGAGACAATACCATTTTTTTTCCTAGTCAGATTGTGAACCATCTTGTAACTCATATATTTCTATAGCTACTTGGTTGATGTTTATATATATAGAGGTAATTTTGAATGTTATAAGTTGTCATTTATGTATCATGTAATTTTATATATATTCTCAACTAAATATGATGATATTTTGTTTTTTTTTCTTTTTTCACCTCATTTGAGACTCCTCCATCTATACGGGTAGGAGAAGACATAAGAATTGCTAATGTGATTTCATTTATGCAAAAACTTATTGAGGTGTGAGTCAAACTTGTAAATTATGTTTAAGTGTAAATATGGATTTGTTTTAATAAATTTTCTAACATAAAAACCCCCATGTTCACATTTTATATTCCTTTAAGAATTGTATATGTACATACATAAATTTGACCTTGTTGTAATTATTTTGTACATATTATTATCTGAATTCCATTATTTTATTAAAACTTTGCACATAGATATAATCATAGCCTCAAATTATTTGATCATAAGGCACATGTTATCAAAAGAAGTTGATTTCATCCTTTAATATTTCTATCTCACTAATCATATAGAATATAGTTGGCCTTTATTTGATTATGAATAATTTTTGTGGGTCGCATATGTCCACCATATATTCTTGTGGTATTATTGAGTAGCTGAAGTAAGATTTTCAATTCCTAGTTAAGCTTCCTATCATAATTTTAAATAACTAGTGATGTTCTACTTCATATACATAAAGGTGTGTTAATTTCTTCTATTCACATTTATGGAGAGGCATGAAAATTGGATGGATACACCATGGAGTGACAATATGATAATTATATTATGTGATTTATTAGCTCATTTTATTATAATATGCATATGTATGAGGCTTACTAAAAAAATTAATTAGTCAATGCTACATAACCATCTAATAGTTTTTTCTGTTTTGAGTCTTAGTCAAATGAAATAACACATATTTACAAGTCATAGTTAGAGATCTACACTTTCAATAATTCTTAGATGAAACCCAGATAACTATTATTATTATTAATGATTTGTAGTTGTTTAATTCAATATAAGGGGCACATGAAGTAGTCAAAATTATAATAATTATGAAATGTGTTTTTGAACATTTGATTGTAGTTCAAGTGGAATATATAAACGACTCTTAACATGCATGTCAAGTCATTAAAATTGATTTAGAGGTGGAATTGTATAAATTTTTTGATATGGTTCATTTTGGTAAATGGTAGAGGGATTATTGTTATTTCTATGGTTGGAGGATAAAACCATATCTATATTTAGAGAGATTTAGACTTTTAGAAAATAGACAAAATATTTGCAAGGAATTATGACAATGTTAAAAAAAAATTATCAGTATGGATTTACTTATTTTATTTAACACCACTTGAATATGAATAAATAATTTAGTAAAATAACATTCCATTCAAAAATGTTTCATTTTATGAGGCAAAACCTAACCACTCTAGAAAAATATTGAAACATGATAAATAAAAATAAACAATAAACATAGTTTTTAAGGAATCCATATAATAATATTCAAAATATGGGAGAGGATGGAAGGGTTTCAACTATATGATGGTGATTATGGTGATGACAAAGTATTGTAGTCAAGGATGAAGGCAACAAAGGTGCAAATGGAAGTGAGGGTTGGCATGAAGACTCAATTAGTGGTAGTGAATGTCAGTGTGGGTCTTTTGATGGATGTGGTGAAAGATGGTGAGCTAACGGAGTCAAGGAGATGTGGGATTTTAATGATAGAGGTATCGGTTGTAGATAAGGATATTTTATCTTGTGCAGGCTAGGAGAGGAGACAAGCAAGTAGAGTGTTAGTTTTCCACAAGCTGGAGGTTCGATTAGGCAAGAAGAATAGGTAGAGGTGTCATTAGGTTAACAAGGTTTAGGGAGAAATAAAATAGGGGCATAGACCCCATCTAAGATCATATCTTGGGAGTTAGGTGATGCTGGTAAGGTTGAACAGTGGCTTGGGAAAAGCTTAGACTCGGGTAAAAGTAGGAAAAATAAAAATGTAAAAAACTTTTCTAATTTTTTAGCATCTCATTTTGTCTAAGCTAACTTGATTTTTGAAGATTGTTTGGATCTTGAAAATTAGGTGGTGGACAAAGGCTTATCTAATGAAAATATCTTGCCTAGGAAGCATGTAGATGGAACTTCTTTTATTCTAGTTAGGGTTTCTGATAAGAATGCTTTCTTTTCAAATTGCAGTAATTTTTTAAATCCTTTTCATTGTTGTAAAGAAATCATTCTCAAAAGGCATCCTAATTTAGATCTGGTTTTGATTTTTAGAAGCCAATTTCAAAAAGAAAAGCTTGTTGAGGAGGCTTTTATGACTATTAAGGAAGCTAATGGAATTTCTAAAGAAAATGTTGCACAGAAAGAATCCCAAGAAATGGCTTTCTTATGAGATATTCCTTTAATTTTTTTGAGTCTCCTCTAGTTTTTGAAATTTTTGATGGTGAAATCTCTTTGCTAGAAGAGGAAAGAGGTCAAAGAACTTTGATTGACAGGTGTGTGGAAAAGATGCCCTCATAGTCTTCTCTTTCATAATAGTCTCAAAAATCTTGGTTGATTCTTAAATCTCCCTTTTTAACTATATTGGCAAATGGTTTCTTTGTACTTATATTTCAATCTTTGGACAATAGGGATTTTGTTTTATCAAACGGGCCTTGGTTCATTGGTAAGCATGGGTGTTATTTTGTCCTTAGACTCCTTTTTTAGACCCACTTACCTCAATGATCTCCCAATCCCCTATTTGGGTCAAATTTTATAACCTTCCATTAGCTTTATAGGATGTTGATCTCTTCAAGAAACTAGTTAACAAGCTAGGAGTGTTTGTCAAAATTGATGATTCGATAAGGGCTAATCTAAACTTGGTTAGGGTGTGTGTGTTAGTGGATTTAGTTAAACCTCTACATCATTCTATTCATATTTCCTCTTCCCATGGGGTGTGGACTCAATGTATCAATTTGAAAGGGCTATAGTTTAGATGATTTGAATTCAATCAAGTAGATCATAAGATTACTTTATGACCCAATAAGAATTATCATGGATCTCATTCTCTGTTCTTAAATAAATAGGTTAGAAAGATTGTCTATCTGAACCAGGGTCTAGTGCATAAAATGCATTCTTTATCTAGTGAGATTCTATTTGTACCAATTTTTTAGTAGAGCTTGTTCAAGACTTATGAGGGTGAGGTTGTACCATCTTCTATAACACATAACAATAAGGAGGCAAGATGACCTTCTTTGCCCTCTTGGGAAAATTTTATTATTCCTAAGTATTCTCGGCCAAAGCGTGTTTCCTTTATTCCTTCTCCTGTAGTAGCTTCTCCTCAAAAATTGATAGAGTTAGTTATAAATAGGGAAAAAGTAGAAGTAGATTCTGAAGAAGAGCTTGTCAAAAAAGTAGTTCTATCTATTTCAAAGTAGCCTAGTGTTTTAAAAACCCCTGATTGTGGCATGAAAGGTAAAAGGGATAAAAAATGGAAGTAGAATGGTTACAAGTTGATGCTTTGAACTTCATTTATGGAGGAATGCAAATGACTTTGGATTCCTTGCTCTCCAGTAGAAGCAGGAATTTGGTGGTAACTAAAGATTGAGCTCTTCCATCTAATTTTTGAGTCTTTGCTATATTTTCATGCTCTTGGGTTTTCATTTTTTTTTTGTTTTTCAACTTTTCGGTCTATTTCTTCTTTTTTCCCTGGTATGTGTTAGTGGTGGGTGTCTTTCCTGGTACTCATCTAATTTTTTTTTGTCTTTTTGGGGTGTTTTCATCTATTCTACTTGTATTTTTCATGAGGAATGGACCTTCAATTTTTATTCTAGAACCAGTTAAAAGTTCCATTCAAAAACTTTTTGGTTGTTGCTCCAGTTATAAGCTCCATATTGATCTAAAAAATAAGCATAGTTTTTAAATATAAAAATAATTACAATTTTTTTATTTTTTATTATAATTATTCTTATTAAATAAGTTTATTTATATTTGTTAATTTACATGATTAAATTGTCTAATAGGGATTTGACTCCTTAATTTTTAGCTCCTCGGAATACCTTTGAGGTATAATTCACCAATTTAAATACTTGTGATAGTGAGTTGTCTTTCTTTAATTTGCACTTGTAACTCTATCAATTAAGTTAAACACTTATAACATAATAAACATCTAACATGGTCAGATATCAAATATGATAGAGACCAATATTGAGGACATTCATCTTTCAGATCGATTAATCACATCAAACATTGAGTGTACATCGAGTGGGAATACATATTCATCTCCCTTGATGTCAACTTCAATGAATACTTTGAACCAAGGTGAGGCTTTTTCACAATCCTCATTATAAATTATTATAGTATTGGAGGAAAAAAAACTTTCATTGAGAAGAACACCTAAAAGACATCCAAATATGTGCTTGATTCCCAATATGTCTTACATAACCCTCTTGCGTTAGAGATATCATTTAAACCCTTGTCATCACACTTTGTAGCATTGAAATTTATTACAAGTATGAGAAACATGAAAGGTGACCCTGAGCATCACTAAGAAATGAAGCTCCTTGCATTAAAAAATATATTATTAAAGTATGGGGCCACTACATTGGCCTCATCCAATACAAAATTTAAGATCAAGTCATCTTAAAAAGTAATATGAATGAACCAAAATGTGATACCAATCAAACATTGAACATGAAAATGCCACATCAAAATATATTATAGAATTCATCATGCAAAAAAATTACTAACTTCACAAAGTCTCTGGTGCTTCTTATTAATAAGTTGGTTTGAGTGTCAACTCATATCTCTCCCTACAGATGTATGTAGGTTGATATGAGTAAACCTCTTCCATGAGCATATGATGAAAATGTATATTATTATTTCCACTAGAACCATATGGATTCTATTAATAGATGCTTTTCTTTATGATATAAAATTTAAGACTTATATGAGTCCCAATAAACAACACTTGATGGGTCTCCTCCCATGGGTTTTGGAACACATCCAGAGGATCATAATAATTAGAAAATGTTCAATAATCCACTGCAATAACATACAATGAAAATTACATAATTTCAAATATGGAACTTTATAAGTAATATTATCATCTTGGAACTTTGGAACCAATGGTAATGATTTAGAAATAGTCTCTTCCATAATATTAAGTGGAATTTCATCCACATTTTTTGAAGATGTAACAATAATAGTATCTTTAGGAGAAATAAGTGGTGGTGGTATACTTGAGAATGCATCATCACTAGGCATAGTAGGCATACATGGAATATATGGTGTCTTTGGAACATATATGTCCCCTTCAAATTTTTATCCAATTTTAAAACCCAATATATGGTTGTCTTTAATTCTTTTAATGCCATTTTAACAAAATCAATTTCTCCATTTTAATCATCAAGATAAAACATGATCAACCATAGTTGAGCTCCTTATCCAATAAATATAGATGTGCCTTGCTCAAAACCAAGAGACTTGAGGTTTTGATGTTGAGATTACATGCTAAAAGACTCTCTTTACACTAAGAATACAAGACATCATAGACTAAATAATTGCATGATGATTTAGATCCTGGTTGATCTAAGCTCATAATTACCTTAGATAAACTTATTTTGACATTATTAATGGTCTAGAATTAATAGGTTTAACTGTCAATTATTTACACTCTTTCACTTTACAAAACCCCTCTTACCAATACATATATACATTCATTATATGTCATGATGTGTGTGTGTGTGTGTGTGTGTGTGAGAGAGAGAGAGAGAGAGAGAGAATATCATAATATTTTTATATATGAAATTGAATAATATTATATATAATTTATATAGTTTATATAACATAAATTTAAGTATATTATATTGAAATATATAATATATAATTATAATTTGATACATGCATACATATATTTCATAATATTTTTATATATTAAACTGAGTAATATTATATATAAATTATATATTTCATATAACACAAATTTAAGTATATTATATTGAAATATATAATATATAATTATAATTTGATACATACATACATATATATCATAATATTTTTATATATTAAACTGAGTAATATTAAATATAAATTATATATTTTATATAATATAAATTTAAGTATATTATATTTAAATATATAATATATAATTATAATTTTATTTATAAACTATATTAGCATATATATTATATGATAATAATAATATAAAATATATTATATAATGTATAATATTTTAATATTATATTAGATTATATAATATATATAAATATCATTTTAATATATTATATATATCACTTGCCTTTAATTTTGTTTTATTACTCTCAACGTGCATTTACATTCAAAAATAGGTGAGAGTCCCCAATGAATTTGAAATTCAAATTTACTTTGCAATATGGGGTCCATACAATTTTAACATATTTTTAAGAGGAACAAAAACTGTCGAACATGTATGACTAGATATATTCCTATTCATATATATTACTAGTTTTTTCTTAACATACACTAAATAGCACTGACAGATTATAATAGTGCAAGTTGTAGAATGTCTAAAGCATTGATCATATTTGTTACTATCATTTTTTTAGATCCTTATTTTCAGTTTTTTACTCTATCTAAAATGTGTGATTTATTTGTGTTGACTTGTCCCTTTTATTTATTGTTTAGCACTTTATATTATGAAGTTGCTAAGATTCAAATAGTCTACCTAGATTATTTTTATGAAATGGATGAAATAATGAAATTATGGGGATTAGGGTTGTTTAGAATTTACTATTATTGATTATTATTTATTTTTGTATGTGTGTAAAACCAATAGGGACCCAAATGACAAATGTTAGGGTGATTCAAGATGACATTTTTTAATAACTATAATCAAATAATCTTAGTAACTAATATATTTAATAGTTTCAAATTTGTAAAATTATAGATAATCATCTAGACCAACCAAAAGGACCAACTTATAACCTGACAAGGACCAATTAATGTCTAAATGCTCTTTTCACTTAGAATATGGTGAGATTAAGGACTAGATAATTTAAATAGATTAATTATAGTGTTGATTAATAATTAAATATATATGTTTAATGTGTGAGATTAAATTAAATATGGTGAGATTTATTTGAAATCATTTACATGTTCATAAAAATTAATAATTCAAGATAGTTAATATAGTTTATGTTCCTATTGGATGTCAAAATCTTGTTTGAGTAGCCTCATTGGTGGAAAAAAATTCTTAGTAGTCACATCATAAGAAATAAATCCCTGTTTAATTACTCTTCAAGCATATTAAATTAATGTGATATTAATATGGTGTTATTTGAGCAATTAGTCTTGTGCTAAGGTGTCAATGTCAAATATCAAGACCATGTTAAATTAATGTGATAGAGATTAAAATAGTAACATTCGAATGGTTCATATTATGCCAAGGTGTCAATGATAGTAGCTTTAGAATTTAATAAAGGGTTTATTCTTAACTAGAATGTCATCATTCAGGAGTGATAATGTTACCTATTTTTTTACATATAAATATACTATAGACTGTTTGACATGTTTCGATATTATTTTTAATATCTAATTGTAAAGGTCAAAACATCAAATAAAATGACAATTAACTTTGAATTAAATATGGCTTATTGGGAGATCGATAACAAAATACAAATGAAGATCACCCTACCATAATGGTAGGGTTCTATTGGCTGCAATGAACCTCCACTCCATGGGATTAATGGTGAGTTTATTCTTTTGAGGGATTGTGTTTTATATTTAGTAATTACTCTTTAAGTATATTTTTTCACATATGAAAAAGTCTTAATTTTAAGGAAATTATGATAATAGTCATGACATCATTGTGGAGCAAGAAATTTTGCCATTGTAAAATTAAATGCTAAAAGTTTTGGTGATGAAAATTGAATTTTGAAGCCTAGCATGGAAAATTTAAAGACTATTTGGGAAATTTGAAGCTGACATGGAAAATTTGAAACATGGAAAATAGACATTTTGATAGTGTGAGTCTTCTGAATAGTTGTAGTTGTAAAAGTTTGTTGTTTTAAAATTGGATGCTTAAAATTTTGGTGATGAAAATCAAATTTTGAAGCCTAACATGGAAAATTTGAAGTTTGGAAAATGGAAATCTACTATTGTGAGTCTTTTAAACAACTATAGATATACAATTTTATGCATTGTAAATAAGTTATAATAGTATTTTAGGTGAATTTAATATATTTAAATTGTGTTTTATTGATATAAATTTGACCTCCCTTGTTTAATCTCCTCTTGCATATTTATTTAGAGCATTCCCAACACTATTGTTTAGTCTAGATTATCTTGGTAGTCTCATTATTTTGGTTTACTTAGTCTTGTTGGTTGTTTCCTATCTAGGCCTACACATTTTTTTTACCATATATATAAATTAGACTTGATATTTAGTTGACCTTCCAAAAGTATAAGAGGTCAAAGGAGTAAAGTGGGTGTATAAGACAAAATGGGTAGAATCTACTAGTTGTAATTCAATAAGGGTAGACTCCTTATTTGGTTTAAATTGTATGAAAAATAGTCACACAAATATTAATTTTCACCTTTTATGATCATCTTCATCATCTAGAGAAAACTAACCAATTGCATAGATTTAACCAATAAACCATGTAGTTTAAATGTCCTTCCTTCTAAATGAATGAGAATGAATAATTACTCAAAATTCATTTTAATTGTGCATAAAGTGGTTAGCCATTATAATAATAATAAAATGTTAGCCCCATCCATGATAATATAAAACATAAGATAATATAATAGGTAGTCTCCCATAAATTTATACTATGGCATTTACTAGAATAATTGACTATATCCTCATTTGTAATTAGGATTTAAAATTTTGGATTTGGGTAAATGAAATAGTTTAATATAGTAGCCAACTTAATGTTAATGAATTTGTGTGCACTCCCATAGTAAATAAATATACTCAACTTTTGTTTCTTAAGGAAACCCATCAGAATAATATTTGGAAAAGTACTAATACCTAAAAGTGCATGATAGGAAATAATAAGTTGAGAATATTCAGATTCATCCTCAAGTCCTTCCAGACTATTGATGTGTATCTATGTCAAGGAGTTAATGCAAATAATAAAAAAATATTTCTCAAATTATAGTCTAGGTCCTAGAAAAACTTGGGCTTCACTCAGTTTTATTGGAGAGATTATGTGGTTACCACCTTCTATTTTCCAATCAGACCCTACTGTAGGGATAATAAGAATATGGTAGTGACACAATCTACCTAAATTTGTTATGATGTAAATTTCTTTGTATTTAACAATATAAGCCCAAAATCTTAAATAAAAAAATGGATATAAACAATGAGCATTAACCTAAAGTGATTCATGTTTAAAAAAGTTCAAAAGGAGGGAGTAAGGTAGGGTAGAAAAGAAATTTCCTTTGAAACAACAAAGACTAACAAATCTCCTTTTATTTCTTTTGATAATAACACAAATGAGACTAACAAATATTAAATCCTACTACTTAGACCTAGGATATCATAAGTGTAGTGAGGATTCTAAAGGGAATATAATTCAATATCTAAAAAAGATGATTTAAAATCCTACCTATCGTAAATTTCCTTAAACACATTCACTAGCAGAGCAGGATGAAAATAGAGCATACATACAAGATTCTGTTAGCCTAACTAAAATCATAAATTAATAAGATGAATTTTAAACACTAATACTATATATTAACCATTAAAAAAATGAGATCATATATTATTAAAAAAGGTTGAGAAATAGGAAAGCATGAAAATAATGGAAACAATGAAATAATTACTAAAATTTACTTTCTCTTTGCATTAATTCTCAAAATTTTGTCTCTAGTTTGTAATGAAGGTGAGAACCCCTATATATATACCATTTAAATGCCTTATTTGATTACAAAAGGAATCTAGTAACATGAAACTTATCAGTAGATATGGTGTCTTATGTCATAAAGTTAAGTAATATTCCTTATTCAAAATATGGGAAAATTTTACAATGCAATTCAAAGGATCATGGGACATGCTTCCTATTCATAAATAAGCCAATAGGTGGATATTTTATTCCTAAGGAGTTGGACTAGGATCCCACTGGTATTATAAATGATGAAGCTACTACTATAGAAGAAGATAGAGTGCTAGTGTTGATTGAAGAAGAAAACATTCCAAGAGGGAATGACAAGGTGGTGGCTCCTAAGGTGGAAGTTTATTTTTGGGCCTCAACCTACCCTTTACATACTTGGGAGCATTTCTTGTACTCATTATCAATTAATCTCATATCGATGATAGGATATTTCATTAACTTGGCTATGAGCCTAGCCATTGCATAATGCCTACTGAGGAGAGGTCCCACAACTTTATTGATGGCCTCAAACTTATCTATTATTTGGTTGGTAAAGGATACTAAATCCACCATCTCTTGTCTAAAGGGTACCCCTCTAGCCATGACTTGCTTTCAAAAGTTTTCCATGAAGTTCTTTAGTTGAGTCTTGAAGGCATCCCTATTAATGATGGAGCCATATTTGTTAACCAAGTACATAATTTTGGAATCCTTCAATAAAGTGATAACTTTATCACATTTTTGCATAAGGGATCTCCCCAGGGACCCCATATCTTCAATATACTGGTTTAATTTATTTCTCTTGCCAACTACATAGGACTAAGCAATGCTCAAGTCCTCTAAGAGAATTAGGTTTAGGTCCTCAAATTTATTCACTTTGATCAACCTCATCAGGTTGATTATCTTGATTTCATATCATCTTTATGTAACTTTTACCTTGAGGATTTTATGATATATTTCATCTCCCTTTACCTTGTATTGAGCTGATATATTCAACATATCAAACATTTCTTTCACGGACCATTCTACTCTTATTATGGTCTACTCTAGTAAGGGGAGGTGGCTTTCTATTATTGATCTAAGGTAACCATTCTTTATTAAAATTCCCTAACTAATATGGTAGCCACAACCATAGTTGCTTGGAGAGATAAGAGGAGGTCCTCCTCATATTGCTCTTATTGGCCCTGCCTAGCCTTATTTATCTTTGTCAGCTCAAATAAGGTTTATTTTGATTCATAAAATATGATCTGGATAGGGTGGGTGACCTTCCTCTTAGTCACCCTCTTCATTGACCCAAAATCCTTGTCAAATTTTATTCAAACCTAAGGAAGGTCCATTATGACCTAGTCTGGGTTCTCCCTATAAACTAGATGCATTTACTTAATCCATGATTTATCTAAAGAGCCACTTGGGGGATTTAATGAAGGAGTTAATGGTTTATCTATAGTCATCTCTTGGAACATAGATGTCTAGGAGGTATCAGTGGTTGTGACTAATGTGAATGCAAGCTTAGGGGACAAATAAGCACTAGTGCTAGTTGAAGAACTAATAGAGAACAAGAGAACTTATGGAAGGATGACATTATGGATATTCTTAGGCAATTGTGGGATAAGTATAAGAATAGTCTCGAGTATGATTGGGAGAAAATATGACATCATTGAGACCCTAAAAGTGGATGATATGGTGAAAGGGGTGATAGTGTGTAATGGCATGGTTACAGACCTAATTACAGGTCTAGTGAGGGGCCTATAAGGTTGGAGGTAGACAAGAATCAAAATTAGGGGGATTCAAATATACTTAGGGGATTCTTATATAATAAAGAGAAGGTAAGGTAATAAGTTCCTAACTTGCATCACTCGGTCCTTGTCTAATAGGAGGAAGGGGAGGATATGTTGATGTTGAAATTGTCAAAGTAAGAACTAATATTTTTATTATTAAATTTTTAGCCTACATTATACTATAACTTTGTACCTTGGATGTGTTTCCAATTGAGACCCCTAAGGTGGAAGCCTGCCTAACTTGTTTCCCAATTTTAGTCCCTCATTTATCTAAAGTAGGAGATAATGCCTCAATTACTTTATGACTGAGTTATAGGTTAGTTGTCACTTCTTTTTCAACACTAGGAGTATGGATGGGAGATGTCTATGTTCCTACTTAATTATCTTGGGACTCAGATACTTTAAAAAACCTAGTTCCATCTAGTCTTCCTTTCACCTGCTTGATCTTATTATCTTATAGCCTCTGCCTGACTTCTTCATTATTAGATGTATTAAGGTAGAATTGGTGTCCATCCTTAGGCTCATGATGATATGTGATACTTAGAGATTTCATGTGTCTTATTCAATGATAAAATTTCAAGTTCCTAGGGTTCCATTCCTTGTCAGTATCTTTCTTCATATTTAAATTCAGCCTATGTTTGTTAGTAGTTATGATTTAGTGCCAAGTTTCAATTTTGAATTGGTTGATCTTAACCAATTGGGGGTGGACTGACCCCCTTTTATTGATTTTTTACATTCCATCTACTCCTATGTGTAGTTGTATGTCAATGTCTTACTCATCTATTTTTTATGGCATTATGGTAGCATTCTGAATGGTGTCGTACTGATTCCCTAAAATATGATTACAGTGTGGTTTTGGGTAGTACCAATAGGCTCCAAATGTGCTAAGAGTTTATTATTTTTTTGGTAACACCTTGGGCATAATTCTTTCATGGATGGATCTCTATATAATTAGGTAGAAATCCTCAGCAATACCTACATCTTATGCCTATATTTTTAAATTCTAACCTTTATGAAGACATGGGGGATGAACCATCTCATGTTTATGTCCCAATTGGTAAAATAGGTAAACTTGAGAGTGATGATAGTGACATCAAAAAAGTAAGACATCATATATAAATTATTTCATTGATTGGCCATGTTCTTCTTAATTTTGGTATCCAAATTATAGAAGATGATCTCTTCAACAGGAAGGGTCATGGAGTCATCTATAATAATAGAAAGTAGTGGAACCCACTTTTCATCCATGTAGCGAGTGTCTTTTTTTCCATGCAACCTATTCATCATGGACATCCCCATTCTAACCCCTTTTATGAATTGGGTGATGGGAGTCTGATTTATTTTAGACTTGTAGATGAACCTCCTTGAGTTCTTTGCCTAGCTTCTCAAGACTTCTTTGATATTGTGTGAATCGAGCCATTGGGTTATGGTGTCTTGATTGTAAAAAATTTAGGCATGGGCAAGTCATAATAGGATATATATATATATATATATATATATATATATATATATATATATATATATATATATATATATATATATATATATATATATATATAACTGATATCATTGACAAAGTTAAAAGATTTGAGCACGTGATCCACACACATAAAGTGAAAAAAAATTGGTGGACTAAGTCCACGCAAGGGATCACCTTTGGATTGGATGCAACTTTGTGTTATCCTACATACTTAAGTGCCAAGATGTCATACCTTTCCACTACAACACTAGAATCTTCTTTGTCATCACTATCTTGGTCTACCATCCTCTCTACATGGTATAATTTGTCATTGTAGTTTTGTCATATGTGACCATCACAATTATATTAAAGCTAGTGTCTCAGAAGACTATGTTTATTATATAGGAATATAAGAATGGAACTTGTTCTGTCTTGACATTTCCAAATACTCCTGCTATGGCCATGACTTATAATTTTTAATTGATGAGCTTGTGGATTGCCTAAATTTTGAATGAATGCACATAAGTTTATGATAAAATGATACAAAGTACTTTAGTGCTTTTAATAGATAATAATGGTGAATGTTAAACTTCAAGATAATAAGTTTTAAACCCTAGAGTTTTCTCAAAATTTTGAATTACAAGATATGGGAAATAAATGGTAAGTATCTTTCACCTTATTTGACATAAAGCCTAGGTGGATCTTTGGTTTTGTTTTGATGGATTTGAAAATTCATGTTTTGGAATTGGCCAATCATCGCTCTTGGCTTATCCACATGTATTCTCATCATAGGCTTGACTTTTCCTTGAGGTGATTTGGCTTTATAACCATTGAAATGAGCCTCCATCAGCATTTAATTCATACCAACAAATGGTTATCATGTAAAACAATGTGTTCTATTATAGAATTAATCTACACCCTTATAAAGAGTTCTTCACTCTCCTTCTGACTAAGACATAATATTGGGACAACCCCAGGCTATGGGTCACCTATGGTGGGGTTAAACCTCTAGAAAATGATATATTCCTCTTGATGATCACCTAAACTAATGCTAAAGTGTAAAAGGACTCTTAATAAGGCTAAAAGGTGATGTACCAAAAATATGTACACTCATGTGAGCTTGAACCCACACTAGATCATTATAAGACAACTATAACTCACATAACCTCACAATTTTACTAACTGCATAAGTATTTCATAGAAGAGGTTCAGATAAAACACTAATCCAAACTTGAAATATCTTGAGAACACTTTGAAAGAGGCAAGCAAAAGGACAATGAACTAGGAAGATTCTCCTTCACAAATTCATCATGCACAAGCATGTTAATTAATCACTAATCAAAGGAAAGAGATAGGTAAAGAGTTAATCTTATTACTTCAAGAGGTATTTCTTACAACATTTTGATAAGGTTTAGCCTTATCAAATGAGCACCTTTTTGCAATAGATTCAATGAATATCCTTGTCTCCCAGAAAGATAGAAGTTCTAAAAATCTTAGAACCGCTTACTATGGATAAGAGAATAGGATAATATATAAAAAGGGAGAAGACAGAAGAAGGTACACCCCATATAATAAATATCAATGAGATTATACCTTTAAATAGATGATCCATAATATTTTTTGTCTAATCTAGATTAGTCCATCATCAACAAATTAAATTGAATTTACTCTAATTAGTCCTCGAGTCCTTCTCATTTGTTGAGAGATCCACTAGAAGACAATAATCAATTTTAGCATGATGAGTCATGATTATTTAAAGGAGATAATATCTCTAAAATATTTGATTAGCATTGAATACTCCAACTACTTCTCTAATCCCTCAATCTGCTCAATGAATTTTGCCACACCTTCCACTTGGCTTCATTATGAGGACAAAATCCTCATATCTTAAAACTGACAGAGCCATGACTGATCTTCCTTAGGAAAATGTAAGTGCCTATTATACCTTTACTTTCGAACTTGAACCCAAGTTTAATTATATATTAAAAACCAATCTTATTCATTAGTTTTCCCATAGTTTGAATATATAGATTCAAATCATGATCGATGTCTGGTCATTTTTTTACTCTCAGTCACTAACATTTGGTCTACACTAGGACTTTAAGGGACCTGTTTTATCTCTACAGAGCTTCAATGGTGATACTCAATCTTGAAATGTCCATTCTGGTTCATCCTAGGTCATGGTCAAACTCTAGCCCCGTGTATTTACTTTTCCCCATAAAAAATTGCTCCATCGATTCTTAATAGAAAAGCTCCAGGGTCAACTTTGCTCATTAGCTATCAATATTGACTTGGCCTATTGAATTTTTGACCTTTTTTCATTGTTATATCCCCATGGTTTGACTAAATGTGTGCCCTTAGATTTGTATCCATATTAACTCAAATGACTAATTTGTGAGGCCCAAATTTGATGCTCACACGGTCATATTTGACATTCACATGACTATCTTTGACATCAATATGACCATCATAATTTAAACCCCAATGGTTATTTGTCATGTCTTAAATTGAACATCTACATGCCCATCATTGACATCCATGAGTTCATCTTTGATGTTCATGAGCCCATCATAATTTAGACTACAATGATTTAATTATTAAGATTTATTTTGATGTTTGTATGCCTAACATTTGACATCCATGTGACCATCACACTACTTGTTCAAATTTAAAGGATTGCATATTGAGATAGAAATATCATCAAGACATTAAATTTTTAGAGTAAGATTTTGGCATCGATAACATTGATTCTATGTGAACCTTCAGCCCCATGAGGCTTTTTTAGCATACTTATAAAATGCACAAGCTGACCTATCCATTTTTTCATCACATCTCAGTGACAGTCTAGCTCTTCACAACTTGTGTAAGTCATCTTTTGATCATTCAAAGTTATATAACTCTACTCATCTGTTCAATCTAAGAAAAATCTTGGTATGTGGGCCAAAATTGGTCAATATTTCTAGTGACTCATAGGGAAGCATGCTTGTTATGCTTGAGAACCCAAACCATGTTGCCTTGTCTAGTACATTGGGCATGGAGTCTCCACTCTTTGTTCCAATCTAAAATTAAATGATGCAAGGCTTCCCCTTTGGATAACTTCACTTGAAGCAACAAGAAAAAATAAATAAAATAAAATAAAGGCAAGTGCACATAGGCACTTGTAGGAAAGGAAGAATAACTAATCTACTAAAAAAATGTTCACAAAGGCACTTAGATGAAATAATGTAACCTACCTATCCTAAACTAATAAAAAATAATGGAAACTATACAAAACCATTGATTGGGTGTATAAAATAGCTTCCCTTTCTTACTAATCTAATATGCTTTACATTCGTGAGGGTAAACAACCAAAGATGGAAAAGGGTTAGATTTTTAACATATTGGTGATACACTTCTCCAAGAATAATAACAATTCTCCAAGAATAATAACAAAGACAAACTTACATACCAAATCTAATTTATTGGGCATATAATCATCTTGGAGCGGATAAGCAAGCTGATCTGGCTCTTTTTAATGCTCAACTTTGTGCTCTTAATTAAGCACAAGTGATGGCTCCTCTTTGGCATCTTCCAACCGAGCTAGGTATCTAATAGGACATCCTCTTGTCAATACAAACATTGAGAATCATATTTTAACTCACTTCAGCACTTTTTTACTCCACCATCATGCTCCTTAGGAATAATTAGATCATAGTCTCCTTAGAGAGGAACATAGCTTCTCCCAAGATCTCAAATAAGTCCTTCAACTCCTTTTCAATTAATGGTGTATGCAAGTTGATCATGAGTTGATTAGGATCTTATCCTTGAATCACATTCTCATCTTGAAATCTTTGTTCATCCTCAAGGTCCTCTTCCATCACACAAAGAGGTAACTCATCAAATTTCTTTACCTAAGCACTCAAGATGTCTTCTTCACAAACCTCACTCAAGATTTCATCTTATTTTTAACTATAAGTGAGGGTTGATTTGACCAACCAAAGTCCAAAAAGACACATTTGTCTTGCTTAAGGTCTGGTTTACATTCCTCCATCTCCAAACCATTATGGTTGCCCTCATTTGGTAATTTATCTTGAACTGAACCCACCTATGGTCTCTATCCCTAATCCTCTTATTCATCTCTGTATAATGGACCTTTAGTATTCCATTCAAGGTCTACTCTATGTTTAATTTAAGAATTGTCCTTATCAGGATCTAGTTCACTAGTGACAAATCCATGTCAATAAGGTTGGTTCAAACTTGGTTCTTCCCCTTCTAAATGAAGTGGGTTTCCTATTATGATATCCTCCTCATAGACACTTGAATTTTCCTCTTCAGGTTAACCTATGATTGTAAGCTCCTTCTCTATATTTTGTATAATAGACTCTTTCTCCAAGAGGGAGAATATGGTGGGAGGGTGAATAAGTTCACCTTACTTGCAGCTTAGGAGGGTCTCCTTCTAGCTAGGGATTTTGAAGGCTCTTCTAGGTGGATCTTAAACTAGTGTTTGGGCTACTTCAACTAGCACCGCTTCCTTCCTTTTTTGTATGTCTTCCTTGACTTATATTCATGAGAGGAATTTGTAATAAATAGCCACATTTTTATTAATTTTGACTCTCTTCCTCTTTCCTTATTCTTATCTCTAATTATTTGATTTATATATCTATATTCTCTTGGAAAATCCACTCTTTAAGGTGGTTAATGGCCTCATGAAGATAAAGAACACAAGAGGGATAGTATGAGGTACAAGAGGATTCTTGGGGAAGATATGTGGAGTCTTGGAGATCTCAAAAATAGGTTTCTCAAAAAAAATATCCTTCTTTATTTGAAGTATCTCTTAAATTAAGTTCCAAGAAGGGAAGGTTTGAGGAACACATGAAGGACTTGGGAAACTTGGAAAGCCCTATTGGGGAAGAATGGGTGGTATATATGAGGGTTAAGGTGGTGTATATGAAGACACATGAGGTTTGTGGAGTTTAAAATTTTGTTCTTTAAGGCCTCTTAACTTATCCTCAATGTTTTTAATGTATCCACTTACATCCATCATCTCATTTGAAAGGTTTTTCCAATTTGCTCCCTCAGTAGGTGCCCATTCTTCCTTAATTAAATGTAATCCATATTTTATGCCATAAATAATATGATTAGGGATATCTTTATCATATCCCCTTTATGTATTAAGGTCTATTATGTACTTTTCATAGCCTGAGAGCATTTTTCTCCAACTTGAAATGGATTAGTTTGAGTAGTAACTAAGGACATTTTGCGCTTGAGAAGGCTGATGTACTGAATCTTGAGAACCACTTGAGGTAAATCCATAAACATTTATAATCTAATATGAGGGATTATAAGGTAGATAATAATCATAATTATCAAAAGAGTGATGATTATACATACCAAATAATGATGATTAGGCATTTGGACTAATTATACCAACTGATAGATGCTCAGATTTGCCATTGATGTTTGCACACTTGCCTCCAAATGATGATTGAATGAAGAGAAAACCAAAACTCTTCACTTAGTTCATGATAAAATTTGTCCCACCAACCATGCCATAAAATTTTATAGCATTAATATGCACCCTTGAAAGGAGTTCTTCAGAATCCATCTAACTAAGCCATAATATTGGGACAACCCTAGGTTATGGGTCACCTATGGTGGGGTTAAATCTTTAGATAAGGCTAGATTACTCTTGATGATCACCTAAAATAATGTTTGCATATGGAAAAGGGTTAGAAGGGGGAAAAGTTCTCCTAAGAAGGATAAAAAATGATACACCAAATAATATGGACACTCACATGAGCTTGAACCCACAATAGATCAACATAAGACAACTATAGCTCACACAACCTCATAATCTTTCTGATTGCATATCTATTACATAGAAGAGGTTCAGAGATATTTTGACATATGCATGCCTATAATTTAATGTCCATGAAAACATCACACTACTTGTTCAAATTTAAAGGCTTGTATATTGAGATAAAAATCTCATCAAGACATGAATTTTTCAGAGTAAGATCTTGAAATTGAGAACATTAATTCCATGTGATCCTTCAGCCTTGTGAGGCTTTCTGAGCATACTTATAAAATTCATAAGTAATTTGACCTATCTATTTATGCACGATGTCTTGGTGATGATTTGGCTCTTCACACCTTGTGTAAGTCATCTTTTAATCCTTGAAATCCCTGAAACTATTCTTATCTATTCAATCTAAGAAAAATATTGATATGTGGGCCAAAATTTTCCAACATTCCTTTAGGTGGCATACTTTTTATGTTCTTGACACTCAATGTCTCTTCATGCATTTCAATATTTTACTTTAGATATTGGTATATCTAAGTAGGCAACGTGATATTTTTTCACATAGAAACATTGGATTGGTTTCCACCTTATTTTATTATTACATGGCTTGACCCATTTTATATTGGTTCGATGTGGTCTTGGTACCCATACTAGATTGCCAATTAGGATCTTTCATTCACTCATGTTGTTGTGTGGTTGTATTATATGAAACTCTTAGTGAAACCTTCATTTTGACACTTTACCATATGTTACCCTTTCATTGAATCCCTTGTCTTCCATTGTCACATGAATCAACCTCTTTCTTCCTTAGATTGGCATGGCTATGAAATTTTTTCTAGTTTTCCAAGTGGCAAGTTCTTATTGGCTCTCATTGTCATGTGGTTTTGTTATATGAATTTTATGATAGACCCAAATGTCATTCCACTTCACCAAGTTTTGTGTTTTAATTTGATTGTGCAATCATTGGGTGTCATGGATTCATTTGATCATATTATTACTATGAGATATAGGTGCATGTGTCTTCCACCCATTACTCCCAAATGCCACATGGTTTTCATATCACATCTAGCTACCTAAGGTTAAGTGATGTACTACGAAGTGTTATCTTGTCATGAAATCTCTGTACTATGAAATTGAAATATTACATATTGAATGTAGGGCATGACCAAATTTTAAGTGGTATGATTTGATAGGATCATATTGCTATGAGAATTAGAAAAAAATAAAATCCCCAAAAGGTCATGACTAGATGCCATGTGGAGTGCTCTGATTGAGTAATGAGGTCATGAATTTTACAACTTCTTTGTATGTTGGAATGATATGACTGGGTGACAAGTGGAAAAATCCCATTGGATAAAATTATAACTCATTTTTTTAAAGGCAAAATGATATGTGACAAAATTTGAAAATTATGTGACTCAGTCACCAATGCATGTGACACTTTTATGTGTCATTCAAAGTTGAGCTAACATTAGGGTTATTACCAAATAAAAAGGTACCCTAATTATGTCAAATCCCTTGTAAGGACCTTTGAAATCGACATGGAAGGTATTACAAGGCCCTTTGAGGTATCTCCTAGGAGATACCTTGAAAAAAAATTCTAATTATGTGCATGTTCAATGTATATACTAGGAGATACCTCGAAAGAAAATTACAATCATGTGATTGTTCAATATATTTCCTAAGAGATACCTCAAAATAAAAATGCCAATCATATGCATGTTTAAGGTATCTCTTAGGAGGTAACTTAAAATAAATTCCAATTGTGTGCATGTTGAAGGTATCTATTAGGATTCCCCTTGAAATTACTATAAGGCCCTTTAAGATAACCCCTAGGAGATACTTTGAAATAAAATTCCAATCGTGTGCATGTTCAAGGTATCTACTAGGAGAACCTTTGAAGGTACTACAAGATCATTCAAAGTATCTCCTAGAAGATACCTTGAAGGTAATTGTGGTACCTTTAAAGCTACTTTAAAGGTGTCTCCTATGAGATACCTTTCAAACATGCATAAGGGTAGCTTTGAAGGTATTACAAAGCCTTTCAAGGTATCTCGTAAGAGATATATTGAAATAGAATCCCAATTGTGTGCATTTTCATGATATCTACTAAGAGATCCATTGAAGGTACTACAAAATATTTCTATTTATATCTTAAAAGATACGTTGAAGGGCCTTGTAGTATCTTCAAAGTTACCCTAATGCATGTTTGAAAGGTATAGCTTGCATAATAGGAAGTGGAAAAGAATCATAAGAGCATGAGTGAATATACATAATCTTCAATTTTACACACAAAAACAAATATAAATATAAACTAACATGATGTTAACAATTCCAAAACTTAAACAACATAATACAATATGTGTACATGCACAAAATTTGGGGACAAAAAAGGACCTACCATGGACATGATTTTTATGAATTTTCGAAAATTTGAACTTCTATAGATAATTTGAGATGCCTACACTCAAAATTTGAAGATGGTATAAAAACATGAAATGTATAATTTTGAGTTTAGTTTCCAATAAACTATTTTTTTTGGAAAATGGTTAAGTATAAATATGTCAAACATCTAAAATTTTAAGAGGGTCTCTTATTTCTTAAGAAAACATAGTAGATAAATGGTCGTGTGGCCTGCCATTTCTTGAGCATCATTAAATATTGTTTGAAACTCTTTGATGAATATTTATATAATATATTCTAGTGTTTTAAAAAGTTTTTTTATTAATTTTTAATTAATTAGATCTTAAAAATTGACAAAAAAATGGATAGCTAGTCGTGCAGGCCCCATAACTACCTCAAAAAAATTGAAATTTGATTTTTTTTAATGTGTGTAGTATTAGGCATAGTTTTTGAACATATAATTTGTTCTGCCCTTGGATCTATGAAATAAAACTTACATAATAATGAATAGGCATGTATAGGTGCTTCATGTAATGGCCTAAAAGGGTGTAGCTAGAAATAAATATAGTTTGAACCCTTAAAATATCCCAAAAATTAAAAAAATCATATATTCAGAAAGACGATAGCATGTTCATCATAACAGTAATAATTTTTTGAATTCTAATGTTTAATTTCATAGTGTATTTTTTAATTGAAGTTTAAATTTGTTAGTTTATGTCAAAACTCTTAGTCTCGATTGTAGATGAATAGTCACAAGCCACTGGTTCAGAAATCCAAGCCTAAAGGCTTAGTTTTGAATTTAAATTATGTGTATGCATTATGTAATGCATAAATATTATATAAATCATAAATATTATATAATTTTTACACATTATTATGTAATAATACCAAAAAAATCTCCAAAGCATGTGGGAGTTGCACATGAAGGCAACTTTGGCCAGTAGCTTATATTTACTACTATAAATCTTATGTATAAGTTTACATTTATTTTCTCATAGTTTCTTACCTTACGATGTGTAAAATACTTTTTAAAAATCCAATTTGGTCAGTTCTTAGGCATTTTCAGGGTCTAAGTATTAAACCTAGAGATTTTAGGACATAATTTTTGCAATTGATGTCCATTTTTGGTAAACATAGAGTCATCTTTTAGGTTTTTGTACCTTTTGAATTGGTTCATATAATTTCTAGGAGTCTTAGGTTTATCAAAATTAAATTTTTCAAACCACTCATTTTAAAATTGATGTAAAGTGGTGTGATTAGGGTAGCATAGGTCACATTGATGACTTGCACATATCAAATAATCACTTTCTATTAATTTCACTTGTTCATCATCTCTCCCTCATTCCTTATCACTTCTCACTCATGCCTCGTCACCCCTAATCACTCTCTCATCATTATTCATTATCCCTAATCACTCCCTCATTGACCCTCACTATCCCTTGATATCCCTAATCACTCACTCCTCATTATTCATCATCCCTCATTACTCAATCATCATATTTAATAACTCCCTCATCATCTATATTCACTACCTCATTGTCTCTCACCATCCTTCATCATCCCTAACCACTCCCTCATTGGCTCTCACCATCCCTAATCACTCCATTATTGATCCTCACCATTAATCATCATTTATTATCACTACCTCATTTTCCCTCACCATCCCTCATGATGCATATCCCTATTACATACTTTGCTTGTCTAACCTCTCTACTAATATCCACCTAGCTTTCACTTTATCTTTTCTTGCTTGATTTCTATCTTTAGACATTGCATATATTTCAGATTCACATCTACATTTTATTCATTTAATTTATTCTCCACCATTATTTTAATGGTCTCACTAAAATCTTCATTCTATTCTCCTTACTCAATGCATTCAATCTCTCTTACTTTGAGATTATCCCCCTCACTAGTCTTTATTATTTATAACAACTTGGATCAAATATTATCTTTGGTTCATTATAATTTAGTAAGGATATACAAAATTATTCCACTCTTTTTATTCCTCTCTAACTTCTTATCAACCCTGCTTAACTTCTCAACACAATCCTCATATCCTATACTACCTTTTTCTCTATCATATACTCTTCTTGTAGCCTTTTTGGGCTAATTTCCTAGGTATGGTCCTATATAGACTAAAATCATAAAATAAAACTAATTTATGGATACCCTCTAACATCTCCCATATATTCACAAATTTCTATGTTTTAGTCTAACTATTTGATAACTTGTTTTTCTCTTTCTACTCTCAGATTAGGTCTTTAGGCTTCCTTCTACCCTGTCTACCACACAGTCCTCCCCCATCCATACTTACACAACTTAAAAATATATATATTCTATTTATTTATTTTTAACTCGAGCTTTTCACCAAACTTCATGAATTACTTATGGTTATGACTCCTAAAAAATAATTTTGAAAGTAAAGACCCTAATACAAGGTTTGGACTGATTTTACAGACCCGAGAAGGGTTAAAATGATATTTAAATATTTCAAAGTAATATATAATTAATATGAATATTTTATTAGGTATTTTTTACCCTATTCACATTTTACAATTTTTATATTTCCCTTTTTAATCTATAGTAGATTGACTTAACCAAATTTGAATATACTATGTACTCAATCACAGGGCTACAGTAATTCAAGAATAGATTATTTGTTCTAATTCATTCTAAAAATGGTTATAAATCAACATGAAGATTTAAAATAATATTAAAAATGTTTACACACTTTTAAAAATCAATTCCTTCCATCTAGAACACTCTATTTGCCAATTTCCATGAGATACTAGATTGATTGTGTTAAGTTTCTTGATGACTACAGGATTGTGTTAGTTTTATTTTTTCTCATCCAAATATATGAAAGATAATTGAAAGAATATAATACTTTATTAAAATATTATAATTAACTCACCAATATGTACATTTGAATTTTATCTCTAATACATGCATATACCTTCTCACACATATGTGTATTTATAACTTTTGATCATAGAAAATAGGGTTGTGTTGCTCAACATAGAATGTCCTTAATAGAATAAAAACATGCAATGTTTAAATACTATTAATAAATTTTTATTTCAATTTAATAATTACTCATGCATTCTAAAATCCCACCAAATAGAATCTCCTCTTCCATAAGACTCTGACCTTCACTTGGATTTCAAGGCACAATTTTTAAAAACATAGGGTATACAATTTGTAATTTGAACATTCAAAAGATTTGAAACTCAAACTCAAATGATTTAATCACCATCAAATAAAATTTATTTTAGACTTACCGCTTACACCAAGATCACAAATAACTTGTTACTAATCCTATTTCACCATTGATCATGCAAATTGTCAAGTATCTTTGCACATATTCAAGAAGATGCATGGTCTATTTTCTTTCTTGTTTGAAAATAATCAAAACTTGTATTTATTCACTTATTTTGGGTTATTTAAATTCATACATTCAAATCGTACACCCTCCAAATCTCTTAACTTTGAATTTAAATAAAAATAAAGAAATTATTAAGACTCTTATTACCAAATAACCATCCTAACTAAATTCTAACTTATTTGATACGTTGAGAGTGTCCTCAAGTAACTTAAATACTAACATAATTCTTAAATATGAGTTTATTTATATGTTTTTTAACATGATAAACTCCTCAATAAAGTATAACCTCACCAAATTCAACATTAGACTTCTTGAAATAAGATTTAAGTCTCTATGGAAGTTCAAAAATTCAAATGAAAGATTTGGCAAGAAAGTCTAATACAACTCTAATTCAAAATTGACACAAAACTAGAAACTTATAAATAATCCTACAAACTTATTATGACCTTGACCATATTTTAAAGACTCAAAACATGTAAATTATATCACTATTTACATTGGGTAGTGATGTTCTTGCATGACCTCATCATCCCTAATCACTACTTCATCATACCCCATCATATCTAATCACTAATTCCTCATCCCTCATCTCCTCTATTCACTCCCTCATTAATCCTCACCATCATTCATCATCCATAATCACATTGTCATCCTCCCTAATCACTCCCTCATTGACCCTCACCATCTGTCATCATCCCTATTAAATCCCTCATCATCTCTACTCAATTCTTCCTCATCCCTCCTAATCTTTAATCACTCCATCCAATACCTTGATGGTGGCATTTTGTTGTGTTTTAACAATGTTAGGAGCTACAAGTGGAGAGTTGAATGATATCATAAAATATAAGACATAATGATCAAAATTATGTGGAGGCAAATATGAAACATAAATATTTAACACCTATGAAAAAATATGGGCCTATTAAAAATTATGTAATTCACAATTGAAAATCTACTAAAAAAAGAGAAGCAAGTAAAACCACCATGGCACCAAAAATGGGTAGTAAATACATGATGATCACCAAGCTATGTGATTTCCTAAAACCAATCAATTACTTTCTATATGAGGACATTTCATGATCCAAATAATTACATTGAAGGCCTTATTTTCATATGTCTATTGATTAAGTCATCATACAATAGAGTAGAAAATAATTTTCAAATGATTATAATAAGTCTAATCCAAGATTAGAAAGTGCTTCTTAATTCATAACTTTAATATTCAATCCAATGAAGAGCGTCACACTATGAGATCTCTACTTGCACATATAGATAAGTGGGTATAAGTTATCTAGAATTATAGATAAGTAAGTAGATAATAGATTATGAACCCAATGATATGGTTGGTATTAAAACTATATCTACTTGCCCCAATAAGAAATCATATGAATTAAAAAAATTGTTTTGTTAACAAATTTAGATCAATGGTGAGCCAATACACTTCATCATTTCTAATGGAATTCATAAGAATTTAATTTCTCCTAAAGCATATTTTCAAAAATTAAACTTGAAATTTATACATCATCCATAACCATATGCTAGTGTACGGTCTAGTGTAGGCCATGAGAAATGGATCACCTAGTAGTGTCACTTGGTGTACAAAAATAAAAAAATTTAAAGATGCAATCCTTTGTGACATATAAATATTATAGGTGTGTTGTTTTTTATATGTGTTAAACCATATATTTAACATTAATTTGTAGTCTATAAAGTAAATCATTGAAATATTATGATAGATTATCATGATCTAAAATACCATATATAATAGTTAGTTCATAAGATTTCAATAATTAGTGCTAGGAAGTGAAATAATATTGTCAGTTCTAGTAATAAATATAATCTTAATGGTAAGAATTAAATTTAATATCATCTTTATGTCACCATACCATAGTGTGGTTTATCCAACAATAATAAAGACAAAATAATGAACCATAAACTAGATGAATATAATGATATATTTCAGTCCCCTAATAAGTTCCTACATATTATACATTAAACAATAATATTGATTTGATCCCTTAACTGCCTCTACCTCAAACCTCTTTATACAACATATAATTTATAGATAATGAATATATCAAGTGGTAGATCCATGAAATTATGGATAATGGACACATCATGCCCAAATCATTGCCTTGCTAAAGCCCAATTATGTTTGTGCCAAAGTTGAGAATCAATTAAAAAAATATTAACAAGATTAAAGTGAAGAAATATTATCCTGATTTAAATATTAAGGAATTTTTCTTCCATATCCATGGTGTGTAATTTTGATTATTATCATATTCATGTTAAACCTCTAGACATTTGGTATATAGTCTTAAAAATAAAGGAAGGATTGATTAACTAGTTGGTTATGCCTTTTAGGTTAACTCATGTAATGAATTCATTCATTTCATTTGATTTTTAATGACATCCTCAAGCCCTTTACCTTTGTCATTTTTTAAATCTACCTCGAGGACATCTTATTATTTAGAAAATATGGAATGAACATCTACACCATGTTGAACTAGTGTTTCACATTTTGTAGAAACATATTTTTATGATAACATGAATAAATGTTAATTTTTTATGAAAGAGATAAAATATTTGGGACACATTACACACACAAGGAGTGCAAGTGTGAACCTATCCAAGATATAATTCATATAAGAATGGGAAACACTAAATAACTTTACATCTGATTCAAATCTTCTAAGAATTAGAAAATTATACAAGATATTTATATTTAATTTTTATCTTTTGAAAAAACTACCAAAGGTGGAATCGAATAAAGTTTCATCTAGTCAGTTTCAAAACAAATATAATTCGATGAAATAAAATTCATACTCTATTTTGTGTTAGTACTTATGTTACTTGATTATAAATTTGGAAGATGATCTAATTCATTTAGTAATAAAATTGACTATCACAAATGGGTATTGACAACACAAGTCCTAGAAAATAGTTAGTTTCTATTATAATGGATTAAAAAATATTATTAGAATCAAAGATATATTTAGAGTGTATACTTATGTCAGATGATGATGGAGTGATTAGGGATGGTGAGGGTCAATAATGGAGTGATGAGGGATGGTGAGGTTTAATAAGGGAGTGATTAGTGATGATGAGGGATGAAGAAAGATTTATTAGGGATTATGAGGTTTGAAGAGGGAGTGATTATGGATGATGAGGGAAGGTGATAATCAATGAAAGAGTGATTAGGGATAGTAAACTTGAGTGATTAGAGATGATGAGAGATAATGAAGGTCAATGAGGGAGTGATTATTGATGAAGAAGAATAAAAAAGGATTGAATAGGGATGAGGAAGTGATTATGTATGATGAGAGATGAGGAAAGAGTGATTAGGGATGATTAAGGATGGGGAGTGAGTGATTATGGATGATAAGGAATACTGAGGGTCAATAGAGGATTGATTATGTATGATAAGGGAGTAATTATATATGACTAGGGATAGTGAGGGTCAATGAGGTAGTGATTAGGGACAATGAGGAATGATGAGAGAGTGATTATGGGTAATGAGGGATGAGTGGAAGTGATCAAGGATGAGGGAGAGATTATGAACAAGTTGTGAAGGTTATCAATATGACTTACACTACCCCAATCACACCATTTTGGATCAAGTTTAAGTGAATAGTTTTCAAACTTCAATTTTGGCAAACCTAAGACTCCTCTAAATGCCTAGAATCAATCTAAAAGGCACAAAACCCTAAAAAATGACTATATGTTTACCAAAAATAGACATCAATTGTAAAAATTGTCCTAAAATCCATAGGTTTAATACCTAGACCATGAAAATGCCTAATTACTAACTAGATTAGATTTTGAAAAACTATTTTCTATATCATAAGGTATACAGATGTGAGACCAAATCTATCAGTTGTTGAGTGACCCTAATTTCTTATATTTACTAAAATGAATTTAAAGTATAAGAAAATAAATGTAACAATATAAATGTAAACTTACGCTTATGTATAATACAATATATAGCATGTGTGTGTATTATAATGTGTACACACTATTTGAATTTGAATTCAAACATTGATTTAATTTTCAAAGTGACACTAAAACATACTCACTATTATTTTTACAATAACATTATTACATTATACATTAACACAATTGCATTATGACTTAGTAATTACTGAGCCATAATTTAAATAACATGATGATATTAATTAAATAACATGATCACATTATTTAATAACATAATATCCTTACCTATAATGTCCATTAAATTGTTCCCCAACTCCATACACTTACCCAGATAAAACAAGTTAAAACAAGATAGAGTAAACACTGTGTATTAGGCATATGTAAAAGAATCTTAAGAAAGCCATAATAGATCTAGTTTATTAATCTATATCACACATCAGAACCATATTCCATTGTATCATAGAACTATATATATCTTCTTACATGGCTCTATCTCTTCACATTATAGTTTTCTAGGATATAAAAAGAAAGACTCTTGGCATTGTTATATCTATTGATTGGCTAACAAGGATGAAAACATCAAAACTATCATATAGATTACACAATGATACATTGTGCACATTTTTCCATCAATTATATAATTGAAATTTTACAAGGCTCTACTCCATGTCAACCACCTTCCTAGACTTAAACAATCATTTCAACTCAAGACAAAATCTATACTTTGATATCAGCTAAAGCTAGAGAAGATTAGCCTTTTTAAAAAGTGGGTAGTAATCTCCTAGTTCCATTTACCAATTTAAACCCTTTGTTCACTACTTAGTCACCCTTTTAGTTTTTCAACTAAGTATAATACTTGCCTACCACCCTTTTCAATTTTTCATAGACTAGCTTAACTAGGTGGTCCTTCTGGTTAGTGGTTTTCAACAAACCTGGCCCCACTCCTAATATTTATGACTATGTTACAAAGTAAGATTTTTTTATTAAATTTTAAAACTTGAACTCTGAACTTACCTACTATAGAGGTGGTGCCAAATTTTAGCTAGGTGCATGTGTAGGTTGTGGCTACTCAGACTATAATTTTGCATCCATGTTTATCTTCTATAAAATTGATTGGATCTCTTATAGTGGAATGAACTTAGGTTTATATATGATATGTGAAATAGATGGTTCAACCTATGAGAGTTCATGCTTGAGAATTTTCCAATTAACAAGTACTTCACATACCATGGTAAATAAAATGTGCAGTGGAATCTGAATAACCATCAAATTTTTCACCTCATCTTCTTCCATGATGATAAGGAAGTATTTGGAATTTGATAGATTAATATAGATATATAACACAATATTATCCATCCTGAATATAGTCCTTTGGACTTAAATATCCAAAAATGTGTTTCACATTATCTCATTCTTCCAAACCTAGAGTTTCTTCATCATGGTATCCCAAACATCTAAAAATTATTAAAATACATCGGTATGTGTTTCTCTAGTATCCATTTGATCACTCATTATAACTTTAGTTGTATCCACCATTACAAACTCTAGTTTTTCAAAAGCCAAGGATTTGTCAAGGTGTTGTCTCCAATCAAGCATTCCTTGTGCTATATGCTTATCTTGATGCATAATAGTATGTAGGACATGTACATATTCCTCTAGTAGTTTATAAATTCCTTCCATTTCAGTTTTAATATCCTAAGCTTAGGTGTGTAGTTTCTATGCCCTCATCCATTCTATTGTTAGTTAAGTCAGTAACATAGTGAGTTGTTTGTCCTCAAACATTACTTGATCTCCAAGGAATTTCATAATCAGATAAAAAAAATAGCATTTATAAGTTGCCTATCCTTAACAATTTTATTTTTTGGTTCTACTTTCTCGTTACATAGCTAAAAAATAATATGTTCCAAGTATGAAGCCTTTTGTGTAATGGATTCTTGGAATCCAGCCACTTCTTCAATTTTCTTGGACAATGTCATCTATGAAACATCTAAATATGTATCCATGAAAGTGGAAGAAAGTGTAATGGATGTGGATCCGAGTATGGGAGGATATGGTGTAAATTAAGACAACAAAAGAAAGAAAGTGTTATGATGAGAATATGTGGTAGGGACGTCCCATAACCATTGGGTAAAGGAGAGAGACTTTGATAGTAAAGTCTCCTCTAGTGCACATGATTGGGTCACATTTTTATGTGATGCTATGTGTATTTCTTTGTCCTTTTCCTTAGATTAATTTTATTTCATAGTTTGTGCCTCAACATGAATTTAGGATACCTCCTCGACCTTGGCTCTAGACACAATTTCAGCTTTGACATCTACCTTAGCCTTAGCTTCAGTGTCAACCTTTGCTTTAGCTTTGGGATCAGCCTCAACATTTTCCTTGGTAGTATGTACCTCTCCCTTACACTTGGCTTCCTCCTCTTTTTATTATAGTTATTTGGCATATTTCTCTCAAGACTCTTGCTCTATTTACTTTTACCTTTATGTAGCTTATGCCTCTTCATGTACTACCTCTTCATGCTCCCTTCTCTTCCTTTCAATCCTTGCTTCCTTGTATTTCTTTCTCTCATCTTGAGCTTCTTTGGCCTTCTTTTTCTTGATCTCAACTTCTTCAAACTTTTTTTGTTGTTATTCCTCCTCAGTGCGCTATTTATCTTGTTCTTCTTGTGTAAATTGGGATTCCTTCATAGTTATTTTTTATATGGCCTCTTTCTTTTTTTATTCTTCTTTGATTTTCTCTTTTTTCTCTCTTCTTTCTATGTAGCCTCCTCTTTAGGATCTAGGGTATCCTGCACAATTTCTTATTATGTGGCCTCTTTCTTCTTTTTGTTCTTCTCCGATTTTCTCTTTTTCCTCTCTTATTTCTTTCATTAACTAAGTATTTGGATGATCAGGGTGAATAAATTTAGCATGATCTTACTTTCCCACTTTCCTAATGATTTCATACATTAAGTTTAATATGTAGTCTCTACGTAAATGGGATGGAGATACTTGGTATAATCATGGAGAGTCGCTCACCCAGTGAACTTGAAATATTTTTTGAGTGTTGAAATGTCACGGGTTTGCAGGTGCATGACACATATCCTTGACCATTGAAAAATGAATTCTTAATCTTAATGTCATGGGTACCCTTAAAGCTATTACAATTCCATTCATGGTATCACCCAGTACTACCTTCAAACCTTCAAGGGTACCCATATGCATGTTTGAAAGGTATCTCTTAAGAGATGCCTTCAAACTTTTGGGTCCATAATAGAGGTTCAAATCACATATAGGATCCTAAAATATATGAAGTTAATAATTTTACATAATTTTTCTCAAAGCCCCTATTTCTCAATATCATTTTGTATACTACTAAAATACATGGTTTAATAGTTACTTAATTAGCTATTTTCTCTATGTGGATATTCCACTCTTATGCATGTTTAAAATGTATCTCCTAGGAGATACATTCAAAGTAGGATGAAATAAGAATTGAAGTATGAAACATATGATATTAAAAACTATTATATTTTTGGATTGACATAAACTGTATCGTTAAAAAATGTTATACATTACCTTTTTAACATTTTTAGGTTTTAACATATCTCCATGATTATGTTATGGTATAAATATAGCTTTGTCTCCTACATATAGGTATAAATTGGAATGATTTTATAAATAACCTTATTACTAACTCATCTCATGTCTTTTTAAATGTACAGGCTAAAAAATCATATGTCAATGGCTTTCTAATGTGGAGATTATTTTCTCTCATAAATAATGGTAAGGTTGTTGGTGAAGTAAGAATACACAAAGTGGCATGTCAAGCTGTTGAATCTTTGGAACCCATAAATCTCACATTGACATGCCACAATGAGGACTATTGAATGTGTAAGTATTCATGTGACTAAATATTTTGATTTGACTCTACTGCTTCCATTTCTTGCATCTTTTGTGAATAATTTAGGGGATGTAGTTGATAGTTTTATTAAATGGAGCATAATAATGATGTAACACATCATAGACAAGTTTTCTATAGACAATGACATGGAATAAAGACAAAATAATTTTAGTTCATTTCTGCATATACAACCATTACAACAAGAAAACCCTTGGTTGGATTCATTTTTTAATATATCAATGATCCTAAAACATTTCAAGGCCCAAGAAAAACTTCTCTTGGGAAAAGGGTATATTTGTTGCATAAATGTACAACTCTTGTAAATGACGAAGAAATTGCTTTCAGATATGTTGAATTTACACAACCAAGGGATATTTATTTATTGCATTCATGTCCCAATGTTAGAAAATGAATTGGAAATTTACATAAGGAAAGATATACAACATTTTTAAACTTGTAATATAGAGGTAGCTAAATCATTTATCATTAGATGGCCTTCCAAAAAAATATTGGACACTGAATTTAGAGCAATAGATTTACCATACATGACAATAAAAGAGAAAGAAATTAGAAATGTTTGGGATGTAGTGGATAAAAAATTCACTCCCTGCCTAAAATTCCTAGCATAAAGGCATCCAAAAAAATTAACTCATGCCTACAACTACTCGGTCCAAAAAATAAATTAGACAAACACTTCACTTAGCAAAGTGGAGTTTTATGCAAACATATATAGTGAGATTTCAATAATGTAAAAAGCTTATGATCACATCAAATGACCATTTATTATAGTCATGATTCAAGATCTACGATTTGGGCCCATCTTCATCCAAACCATCTATATGATTTTCTTAGATGCCTCAACTATCCTTTCTATTAATAGAGTCACAACTAAGCAATTTGGCTTGTTCCATTCTATTTGTTAAGGGTGTCCGCTAGCTCCTACCTTGTATGTTCTTACAACTGAGGGTTTTGGATATCTTCTTATTAATACCCAAGATAGGGGCCTTGTAAAGGGAATTTATCTCCCTCCTAATATTATGAATGTACATGAAGATATGCAACTAATTAATGGCCACTTTGTCGATAACTCATTCCTTACTCTCATTGAGGATGAAATCAATGTGAATAATGTCTTACAATGTCTCAACACCTTTTTTTTCATCTCTATCTCTAGCATCCAATGGTATAATATGCATTTATATAGATAATCTTACCTCCCTCTACCAATTTGGGATACTAAATTTGGTTATAAGGGAATCCAACATGATGAAATCTTTAAATATCTAGCGTCCCCTTTGATTTTTATGCCTCACCACCTTTGTTGTGGTAATATGTTATTTACAAAGTTGCTAAGAAACTATAATACTGGGTGAAAAATTCTCTTTCATTAGTAGGAAAATTTCAAATCTGATCAAATATTCTTGCATCTACCCATGTGTAGTACGCATCATGTTGGGTGCCTTCTAAAAATTCTTACTATAAATTGGAGAAATTGCTCAGTGATTTCCTTTGGGTCAATTCTCCTTAGGATAAAAGATTCCATAAGGTGGCTTGGGAGTATTTCTACCTCACTTGTGATGCTAGAGGTATAGGGCTCATTGACATATCCCAACAACGAACTACCTTATGTGCCAAATGGATTATGTAGGCTATTAAGGGCCACAAATCTTGGAAGGTTTTTTTCAAACATTGTATCTCGTCAAGTCTACCTAAGGTTTAGAAAGATTGAAAAGGGATTGACTTCCCTAATATTCTCTTCATTCAGTCTCCCATCCAAATCATCAGGTCCTTTATGGCCAAAAGTATCTGGAAGGCTTGAGAAAAAATTAAGCCATGGATGCTCTAGAATGGCTCCAATTTTTGTAATGGGCTCTCTACTAACTCCCATTTTCTTTGGTGGTCTCTCATCTTCTCTCATAATTAATTGCCCCTAACAGAAGTCCCTTGGATCAACACTCTTAATCTTTACTATAGAGGAATTCATACCACCCATGATATCTTATGTAGGCACTCTCACTCTTAAATATCTTGAGAGGAGGTGAAAGCTAAATTTTAGTTATCCAATGTAGACCAGGAGCCCTACCAAGAGATCCTCAATGATATGCCAGATTCCATGCTCTGTAAAATCTCATTCCACTCCACTTGATCATGGTAGAAGGACTGAAAATGGTATGTTGAGACCACTTTTTTCAATTATACTCCTCAAATTGGATATGCATGGCTCACCCCCCATTTGCCTATGGTTGACAAGCTTAACACCCATTAGGGCCTACATTTTTCTATTAAAAAATGGATATTTCACTTCAAAACTATTTGGAGGGGGGGTCTGCAGGGGCTTGTGTGGAGCCCAAGCTTGCTCATTTTGCTTCATGTATACTACACCAAGGCTTACCTATTGATAGAAAACTCATCCAGCGTGGATTCCATCATCCACTTGCCCTTTTTATGGCCACCTTGATATGCTTCCTCATATTTTCTAGCATTGATCCAAAGCTCAAAGGGTCTAGTCTTGGATCCATGATCTTTTTAGGCCTTTCTAGCTCAAATTCTTCCTTTGGCAACACATCCTCCTTGGAGATAAACCCAGGATGCCCTTTAAATACACATAAGTCTAGCATACTATTTCTCCCTATAAGACATACCCATGATAACATTGATGGCACATTTGGAAACCTATTTGAATGTATAAATCGAAAAGATGTATGGAGTGTGGCAAAGATGATGGATATTTATAGGACGTGAAAATACAAGAAACTTCATGCCATATTTGATTGAAGAGGTAGTGGATTTTAAATACTATGTTAATAGTTACCAATTAAAGGGAAGAAATTAAATATTAGGCTTGATAAAAGGTTAATACCTTAGTCCATGCATGGAGCAAGGCCAGTCCATTATGCATTGTAAATACTCTATAAGAGATAGAAATTGGTCTCCTCCAATTACATTATGGGGAATAAAATAAAATAGTGAGCCAAATGTTCCAGGGGTAATCTGACAAAAAAGTATTTCAAAGACTTGAAAAATAGATAAATGTCTCAAGATTCCATTGTTGCAAAAGTCTTAGATAAAAGTATAGAAAATAGCTAAAAATAAATTAAATATAAATTTATTATATATGTACAACAATTCAATGAATTTGATTTGACCAAAAATAGTAATTGGAAGGATCTAGAATATTACTTTCAAAACATCCATGACAAAATAAAAGAAGACATGTTCCCTTCTAAATTTAAATGTACAAGAGATTTTTGGCCTAAAACTCACCATGACATTCCCCTGCATAGAGATCTACACAAAATGGGTCATGATAGGACCCTTGATTTTGGAATGGCACATATAAATACAAATGTTGGTCCTGTAGACACCTAAAACTAGACACCAATGACCTCCAACTAGTATTTTGACCTATTTCTATCAAAGCATCACAATTTGGCCTAAAATACTAAAACACATTAAATGATTTTAAATTGTTATATACAAGTTCTAATTTTGGCCAGAGTATCACTAAATGGGGTAATGTAATTTATGAGATAGCTAACTTTGATTAGATCATTTTGAGTTAAAATGACATTTTTTTCTGGTTTGCTCTTTTCTACCAAATTTACTGCACAAGACACGTGCCTTTATTACTTTGTGTTGACAAAATCCTAAATGGGATAAAAGATCTAATGCATCTAACATCACCTTCTAATTTTAATCTAGTCCAATTTTGAGCCAATAATATGACATTTTAACCAATTTGATTAATTTGTTCATGAATTGTCAAGGTTTGCATCAAAATTATAAATCATTTTTAAGGCTAATTAATTTGAATCAAGATCCTAATTAAAAACTCCATGGAACTTATTGAATATTTCTTTTTGTAAATTGATTATGAGTTTCTGCATCATCAAGTTACATCATTTCTTGGAAAGACATCCCTTAGGCCATAAATACATAAAATATCTCATTAAGCCTTCCCACGCTTCATTAATGTCTAACATGCCTCTTTAATTCTTCTATATCCCAAATATTTATGAGAGAATGTATTGAATTTGGCCTCCAAAATTGAATGGATTCTTATCCACACATATTCATCTTGAAATGCATGGTTTAGGTTCAATCTGATCATTTTGTAAAATGTATAAGTAAGAGGCCTTGCCTATTAAATTTGAAGGTTTCTTGATATAAAATTATAATGCATAAATAATTACAAAACCTAATTCATATAGTGTTTTAATGCCCAATTGTTGAGATAAGCTTCACACAAGCTAAAGGTACCAAGAGGAGATGAAGGAAGCCAGACTCCATTGATGAAGATCTCTTGAAGCACAAGCCAAGCAAGCCAAAGAAGGATCATTTTGGAGCAATTGAAGATTTGGTAAGATTTTTTTTTTTTGTGTTCACATTTCTCATTTCTTTCCATTTCTAGTTTTGTTTTAAAATGGTTTTTCCTCAATAAGACCCACATAGTTCCTAGACCTAGAGATGTATGCTAGTTAGTGTGTTCTTTCTCAATTTGATTTTATTTTGGAAATATCACAAAAACAACCACCTCTCTTGAATCAAATTCATAGTCTACATAATGGCATGCCCAGTGGGATTGAGGCATCACACATAAAAAGAAGATCATTATTTAGCTTTTAGATCTTCATTTTGATGCTTAAATCTCTTTAAATTTGATTTTCTAACTTTGTTTTGCCATTTTTATTTGTCACAGGTTTAAAAAGTAATTTCCAATGATTAGTGTAACTATCAATGGTAATTTTCAACTATCGATGGTTAGTGAAACCATAGATGGTTAGGTATAACTATTGATGGTCACTGTGCAGGACAACAGGCTAATAAGCCATTTTATGAAGCTTTGTTTGGGGTCATGTGGACTCTATTTTTTATTATTTTTTAAAAACCACATGTTTTATCCTAAATTTTTATAATATGCTATCAATTTACCTTTAAGTTACATAGTTTTTTAAACATAATCAATTTGCTAACCTAGTCTAATCTAACATGTTTATTTCTTGAGGTTTTGCCTTCGAGTCAATAGGTGTTTACTTTTCAATGTTATTTTCCGATCCAAAAAAGAGCTTTTAAGAAGGTAGTTATAATCTTTTTTTTTCAGGATGAAACCTTGGTTTGGAAACCAATTTTATTGTTTTTGACTAATAGACATTTCAATTTGGGGTTTAAAATGAACATGTCCAATCTTGCACACTTCATTTCGGGCTGAAAAAAATGCTAAAACACACACATTTGGAATTTCAGGTTTAAAAATAACATGGTTATATTTTGTATTTTTTTGTTTATCAATTATCTTTCAAATTTTTCAAGGGTCCATGAACATATTCCAAACATTGTAATTAGTGTCTAAACAATGAACCTAATCAAATCTAACATGTTGTCAATCTTGTTCAAATTATCTATTTGGTGTTTAAGAAAAACCTAGTTCATTGTTTATGCCATGGATGTTTATCAAGTAAATACAAGTTCAATCAATGCCAAAGAGGCCAAACTTCACAATACATTTTGTTTGGTGTCTTGAAATGAAAATAACATCATGTAGTTTTGTTAGTTTTACAAACATTTGTTTATCATGCTTTGTTTGTTTATTGCTTGTTTTCACAAAAAGAGAAATACATGTATGCTCTCCCCTATCCCATTTATGGAACTTGGGTGATCAAAAGCACATTTTCATCACATTTGAGCCTAGTCCAAGGTGTGAAAATAACATCACCTAAGTTATCCCCAAGCTCGCATAGTATTGGGTGATCTACAAGTGATTATACAGTCTTTTTACTTTTCTTTTCTTTTTCATGCATCTTGGCTTATGAGGGGGATTTCATCACCTCCCATAGCTTATTTAAGAAATTTTTGACTTGTGGTTTCATCTCTTGGCATCATCTTTAACCCCTCTCTATGGGGGGTATATAAATTGGGATCACCCTACTAGGATGGTGATTTGAGTGGTTAAATCTTATCCTATTATTGGGGCTAAGCCAAAGACATTTGAGCACATTTAAGATCAAACTACACAGAGTGAGTGATGGATGTAGTGGTTATAAAAATGGCAAAAAAAATTTACAAGAAGCCAAGTGCCACAAACCCAATTTATGTGTTGTTTCTATTACACTTTGACATGAAATTCTTGTGCATCTAATCCATTTAGATTGATTGAAAACTAATTAGCTATAGTCAACCCAACTTTTCCACACCCTTGATAAGAATTTGGATGATTTACTTGTATTTTGTAATTTTATTGCTTGGTGTTTTGAGACTAAAACTAATGTGTTTGTTTATAAACCATGTCAAAACCAATTTATTTATATGCCACTCTTTTGTTTAAAGAGGTGTTATACTAGCCATTTTACACCACACTTGTGCCTTGTATTTTTTTCTAAACGTATTTGTGTGTGTTAATTAACTGATAGGGTACTGTTATGCTTCCCAAATTACATATCGAGTTCTTACCTTTGAGTATTTGAAACATAACATTGATTACATCATTTGAACATACTTACACCATTACACTGCTCAAATTATTTCAAGACTTGTTTACCATTGTACCAAAACCATTGTTTAAAACCATGTCACATATGAAATTTTCACCTTATTCATGGATTGTCATGTTGTTCAATCTTGTCTAGTTTGTTTTGTCAAATCCTAGTCTTCAACATTGAGTTTCCAATTAACCTTGTCAAGTTTGGATTCAAATATTTATTGATTTATGTTTAGGCCTCAATTTGTGTGGCTGATATATAGATATTTCTCATTTGGGTTGCATAACTTCAGTTAATTGATTACCCAAACTTGACTATTTATTGTTTGTTTGTTCAACACCTATCCTCATCATTATTTGTGCCTTTGTTTAGGAGAACATAGCCTTTCTCCAAGAGCCTTTTGCCTTATGGATTATGCCAATTGATCATGTTTATGTTTGATTTCATGTGTTGGGTTTATGTCAAAGTTGTTTCCAAACTTGTTAGATTAAATAAAATCACATCATGCCTTTATTTCATATCTATATTTTAACACTGTTTGGGCAAAAGTCCTAGCACATCATCTTTAAGCCTAGATTTTGACTATGCATTTGGATAGAAGACCTATCAACTCTTTTTCCTTTCCTAGTTTAGACCTTGTTTGAAACACTTTGACCTAGACCTTTGGCATGCCAGTTTTTATTTAGACACTTGACATTCTATGTGTATAACATTTGACTTTAGACTAATTTATGCCAAGTCTTAGCACACATCATTTTGGAAATACAAATCCATGTTTAGATCATTTTTTGGAGATACAGATCCACCCCTTTTGACCAAGTTAGACCAAGTTTGAACCATTTATCCTATGGACATAGTTTTTTAGAGTTTTTAGAACTCTAAGACCTTTTATCTTCAAAGCTTTCATCATTTATGTAAATATGTCTAGCTACACTTATAGTGGAGTCAAGTAAAATCCAAATTATGATAGAATAGATGCACAAAATCTGACTAGAAACTCCTATAGAGATAGATTTTCTAAGGATTTTTATTATTGTCCCTAAAATATTCCATATGGGGAATAAATTCAAGAACTAACTTACAATCCAACTCAAAACCTCAAGTGGGATGATATGGTTTATGAACAAGACTTGGAAGATTTGGCTTATGCCAACAATTAAGCTCCACCATGTCATACCATTTATATTCTAGGACCACATCCAAGGAATACCATTTCCATACAAGGACCTCATCCTTTGGATTTTTCAAGCAACCAAGCTCCATGACACCCTAGCCTTATCCTTTTAGGACCTTGTCTTTTGGATTGTGTGATCAACCAAGGTCCACAATGCTCCTTCATCATTCCAAGACCTAGTTTATTGGATTTTATAAGTAATCAAGCTCCACACCAACCTATTGTTACCATTTCAAGACTTCATCCTTTAGCTTGTGTGAGAAATTATGCTCCATAATGCCCTAACATTATCCAACTATAGGCACTCCTCATCCAATACTTATCCCATAAAAAATCCAATTGATCCAATCATTTAAAGAACAAGCTATGTTCAAAATTGGTATTTTTCAATTTATTAGAAACTAAGGCTAAGAGAACCAACTGATCTAAGATGTTTTTGTTGAACTAACGATTCGAGATAAGTCAACCTATGATGAATCATCTTTCAATCCTATACATGTTATCAAGGAGTCTCACTCTGATGAGCTAGTATTTGTTGAGTCACTTCTTAAAGATTATAATTACCTTTGGTAAAATTATTATCTTGATCATATGCCTATTTTTCAAGATCCTCCTTTTGACAAGCCAGTATTTGAGGAGTTATTTCTTGACCTTTTTCCTGTCATTGAGGACTCTTACTTTGATAACATAGTCTCTATGGAGCCCTTCATGCCATCACAGGCCATTACTTGTCCAATACCAAACATTCAATATGACATCATTATAATAAATTACCCATCAGATGAAAAATTAGAGTTAGATTTAGGTTCTATTCTTGAATCAATGTCAGATTTAGCATCAAAAGAAGAATTAGCATTAGTTTCGACATTGGATTTAGGGTTTATTGAGTTAGAATAATATTTGGTTATAGAATATTTTCACATGCCTAGTAGATCAGTTTGAATAAATTTGTGATCCTTTTATGATTTTGAGGATGAGTAATTTAGCTTTGACATGAGTTCTCCTAGTATCTTCTATGAGGATTGTGTTTCCAACCCCCATTCCATTATCATTCCATAAGCCATTATCACCAACCAAAATAGCCATTGCATTGACATTCCTCCTTCCAAAAGTGTTGATTGGGATTGATAGAATCACACCTTATTGAATTGCATCCATAGCAACATATCAGTTGAAGAAAAAAAAGAGGCCAAGACCAAATTCATGTAGAAGAAAAACACTCTCATAGTGAAACCTTTTTAGAGGCACTATGGGATAATCAAATTTCAAACTTAACATCGTCTAGTTAAACCTTTTCAAAGGAACTACAAGATATTCAAATCCAAAATTCAATGTTCCTTAGTAAAACCTTCTTGGAGACACTACAAGACAATCAAGATAACTTAATTAGTATAAATCTCTTTGAAACACCAATAGTTGAGCATAAAAGTTCTTCATTGCTTAATGAAGACAAAATCAAATAACAAATCAAAATTGCTTCCTATCTACAACCTAATTAGATGATAGCCACTCTTAGACCTAAATAATAGAAAAATCTTGTGGTCCTTTTGAGAGAAAAAATCTTTGGCCCTACCATAACCAAAGTTATGTCGAATCCAAAATCAACAACATTGTGTATGCCTTAAAATCCCAATCTTCATTTGTTTCCCAACCATTATACATTCCATTTGCATCTACCGTTACATTGTGATAATAAACCTATCATCCAAGATTCATCTATTTTTACCATCCTTGGCCACACTTTCCTTTGTAGAGGCTACAAAAATACCTTGTATCGATGGTTTAGAGAATCAAAATCAATGACCGTTGAAGATCACAACAACATTATTTGTATCTAAATTTGCATGTAGTTCTTGACAAAGTAACTATTCAGATGAGATGTGGGCTAGCAATTAACATGATTGAGTATTCTATCCATATCATTTATTGATTAGGATGTGCATCTCTATATCAACAAGAATAACAAAATCTAAAACCACACCTAGGCTAAATATCAAAAACCAACAACTATCATCAACTAAAAACATGTACAATGCTATTTTCATTTACCATTATCACATACCATCAAATCACCCCATCACTTAGGGGAAACCCTCTTACCATCTTATCTAATATATTAAACCATCATTATCATAGAGTAAGACCATTCCATTTTACTATATCATTCCTATCTAGACCAAAGCCCATTTTTATTTTTCCTATCCAATCTTCTTTTGATCTTGGTTACTTTGGTTCTTCTCACTTTTTTTGTTAGGGGATTCTAATCAAGTTTCAATAATCAATCAAATTTGTGTTTACAATGATAGTCTATGAAAGTAGTGTGATAGTTGATCTAGAAAGATATCTTTAATTTTCCTTCCTATATCAAGTTTATTTATGTGATCCTAATTATATCACCTGTTAGGGTAAAATGGTGTCTCACTGGTCTTGCTACTAATTATAACTACCTATGGTAAAATTAGTATCGTTGATATAATCCATAGTATCTTAGTTATAAATTTCTATGGGCAAACTAGGGGTAACATTTATTTATCATGTATTTCCCCATCACCTTTCCATTACTATTTCCATTTGACTAGACATTTACCAAATTTGAGAATTCGTTGGGACTTGGTCAAGTTCTCCCTGCCTTTTGTGTGGATTGAATTACTATGACTTGAGGTGATTTTTGGACTATGTAGGTCATGCTCAATTCATGTTGAGGTCACTTCAGTCCCCCTTTCCATGTACTCTTGCCATTTTATGAGTAACCTAAGCCAATGCTCTCTCTCTCTTTTATGAGTATGTATCTTGACATTCTCTAATGAGTTAAGATATCTCAAATTTACAAAAATATTCAAATATTTCAAAATCCAACAACATTATCTTGTCTAAGCCTAGTCAATTATCCTTTATCTGCCTTACTAGGGCATGGTCATATTAGGGTACTTTATATTTATTTTTGATTTTAGGCTTTCTATTTGTCTATTTATTTTAGGTTGTTTATTTGTTTATGTGTTTTCTATTTGTTTCTTTGTTTCTTAACTTATCTGTTTGTTTGATTTTTGTATTGTTGCCTCAACTTAGTCTTTATGTATGCATTGGGTGATTCCTTGTGCACATTATTCTTGGATCAATCCATATTCATATGTTAGTTAACATTGTCATCATGGTTTTTATCATTAATACATTATTTTCAATTGAGTATTGGATCCCAGGAGTCAGTCCTTATGCATATTTTGGCCAAGTCCTTATGGTGTTTTAACATGATGCCTCCCATTACATGCTATGGAAAAAATAAGTTTCAAGAAGGTATACAATCAATGGATCTATAGAAGTTTCTCCTTGGCACCTTGACAAATCCTCTCATCCCATCTTGATCAAGTCAACCCATCAACCATTCTAGTTATATTATTTATAATAAGCATGAGAATATCCTCATTTACAAGTATCACTAAATCATTTCTAATGATCAATCTTATTCTTCTATCCATCCATTTCATCATTCTCTATATCCTTGGATGCTTGGTTATTTGTGGTTTCTTTAGTCATTAGACCATCGTAGCTACATTTGTGCCTGATCATCTTTAATCTATATTTCATGTTCTATCCTTGAGGCATGTTTGTTAATCAGCCCTATGGGGACACAACCGTATCAAACATCATCTTTAGCCAATCTATGTCCTCTTAATGATTATAATCACCTATGAGAATATCATTATTTTGAATTTTATTTCTGATTATAACCACCTTTGAGAAAATCAATATCCTTTCTAAATCAATGCATTCAAGAATTTTTTTTTTTGGATTAATCTCACCCATAGGTTAATTCCACCTTTCTTCTTGCTTCTTTTTGAGGGACCATCCATCCACATATGTAATGGCCACTCCCTCGAGGGGGCATCATCCAAGGTTTCCCAAAAACCATTTTGAGCTTTTTCTTTTATCATCATCTTCTTTTTTGTATACAATCCATTTCTCATTATTTGAGAAGAAGTTACTATTCTTATAGCTTGCAATGCCTTCTCAAATAGAGGAAAACTATAGACACATAAAACTAGACACCAATGACATCCAACTAAGATTTTGATCAATTTTTTCCAAAGCATCACAATTTGGCCTAAAACACTAAAACACACTAAATGAGTTTAAATTTTTAGACACAAGTGCCAAATTTGGCCAGATTATCAATAAATGGGGTAATGTAATTTATGAGAAAAATAACTTTGATTAGATCATTTCAAGTCAAAATGACATTTTCACACTTGGGTACTCTAGATTACTCTTTTCTACCAATTTTATTGCATGAGACACATGACTTTATTATTTTGTGTTGACAACAACTTAAATGGGATAATGGATCCAATGCATCTAACATTGCCTTCTAATTTTAATCCAGTCAAATTTTAAGCCAATAATATCACATTCTGACCAATTTGATTAATTTGTGCACCAATTGCCAAGATTTGCATCAAAGTGATAAATCATGTTTAATGCTAATTAATCTAAATGAAGATCCTAATTAAAAATTCCATGGAATTTGTTGAATATTTATTTTTAAAATTTGATTATGAGTTTTTACATCGTCAAGTGACATCATTTCATAGAAAGACATCCCTAGGCCATAAATGTATAAAATATCTCATTAAGCCCTTCCATGATTCATTAATGTCTTCCATGCCTCTTTCATGCCTATCTATCCCAAATATTTATGAGGGCATTTGTTGAATTTTGCCTCCAAAATTGAATGGATCCTTAGCCACACATCTTCATCGTGAGATGGATAGTTCAAGTTTATTCTAATCATTTTGCAAAATTTATAAGTAGGAGACCTTGCATATTGAATTTGAATCTTTCTTGGTGTAAACTTATAATGCACTAATAATTCCAAAACCTCATGCATATAGTGTTGTAATGCCCAAATTATTGAGGAAGCTTCACACAAGACAAAGGTGCCAAGAGGAGATGAAGGTAGCCACACTCCAATGATGAAGATCTCTTGAAGCACAAGCTGAGCAAGCCAAAGGAGCCTTTTGGAGAAATTAAGTATTTGGTAATAAGTTTGTGTTTTTTATTCACATTTCTCATTTATTTCCATTTTTAGTTGTGTTTTCAAATAGTTTTTCCTCACTAATCTCCCCCTAGTGTCTAGGCCTATATATGTATGTTAGTTAGTGTGTTCTTTCTCAAATTTATTTCATTTCAGAACTAACATGATACTAACCACCTCTCTTGAGTCAAATTCCTAGTCTATAGGTCCAAGAAGCAAAAGAATAAAAATTACATTTGATTCAGCTCAAGATGTACAAATCAAAGATATGTTATTTATCAGACTTGAAAATTCTACAAGAGTGGACTACACATTATGGGTTGTTATATCTAAAATCAATATTGAGATACTACAAACAAAATGGAGATATATAATGAAGGGTCAATGTATCTTGGTTCATCCCAGTTCATACTTGGAAAAAAAGATGCAGAAAAAGCAAATATTTATTTAGGCTGATTGGACAAGAAATGAAAGCAAAACCCAACTAACACATCTTTACCATCCATACTAATAGATATTTTTAGATATGCTTGGAAACCAAATAAAATTTGGATAGGTTATACACTTGTTTTGATTGATTTTTTTAAAGGCATTGTAATAGACTATTTGAATGCATCATCCCACTAGGCACTATCAAAAATAGTGATAAAAGGATTGGGAAACTTGAAATGGAGTTTCCTTAGTTTTTGAATGTGAAATATGAATATTTTATTTCAAAATTTAGTCCATTTTTATTAGATAGGTTAAATATAGCTTAAGGTTCCCATGCCAAGTACAAATGAGCCTGAAAGATATGCAAGAAAGATCGACAAAATAAGAACTGATAGAGTATAAAGACTTAGAAATAGGCCTCAACCATGAACCACTAACAAGTAGAGAAGATTATACCAATCATCAAATTCCAAAAAACATCCACATAATCAATAAGGGAAAATATCCCTCCCATGAGATCCATTTGGGTGTAGACAACATGTAGGTAAAATAAAATGTCCAAGAAAGTACCAAATACAACCTACTACCATCATCCATGTAAACAAAGTAACACAGGCAAAAATGTTTAGACACCAACAAAAATGAGATAGGAAACAAAGAACCTTCCACTAAAATTTTGCTAAAACAAAACTAACACATAATATAACCATAGTTTCCCTATAAAACCTAAATCATACCTTGTATTTTTTGTGAGTCCCCCCTAAACAGAAGGTCATATTGTACTCCATTCTTCTACCACCTATCTTATTCTACACTTTAGTCCATTCCACCTTCTTCCATAGATTCTATGCCTAATGTTATTAGAATTTCAAAATATTCTAAGGGTTGAGATTTGTCTATCACTAGAGCCACAACCAATGGTTCTACCCTTAATTTTATAGAAAGATTATTAGCATCCTTAACAATAGGGGTTGCTACAACTAAAGCTATCACCCTTATTTATAAAATTAGAGGATCTACCTTATGCTCCCCCTTTATGTCTTGGGGGTCAACGTGTTCAACACTAGGGGTATTGAGCTCAACTAAAGACAAATATGAATCATTATTCTCAGAATTGAGGACATCCATAGGAAGGTGGCTACTGAAAAAATCTGATCACTAGGAATATTTCTTTTTTTTCTATGAATCATGAAATATTTAGTCAAGTTCCCTATGTTGAAACAACTTTGGAAATGGAACAACAATCCCTCATAATCAAGGGGTTAGGACCAAGAATGGCTGCCCACTTGCAGAAACTTTTTTTTTAGTAGGTCTTTTGAGATATCAATATTGACTAGTATTCTAGGGAAGGTGTTCTACAAAAAATAGTAGTGTTTGGGTGAGTTTGCATGAAGTTACCTCAGGAATTACCTATGGATCTAAATATAGGTTTAAACGAGAATTGGTAAGTGAGGTATAGAAGGAGAATCCATATAGGTCTTTCATTTAAAGATTCAATAAGGGTGTTAAGTAAGGGGGATCAAGGTTTCATAACCAAAGGATGGAGGTTCAATCTCAAGAACTAATTTTAAATCAAATCCTTATCATTGTAATAGTAGAAAAAATCAATAAAAACTCTTAGTACTAGGGTAAATCTTGAGTCTACCTTGTAAGATGGGTTTCCAAGTTTTTGAGATCTAGGCATGGAGCTCTTAAAGTTTAGGCTAGAGATTTTTGAATATACAAATGATGCCATGGGTTAAAAATAAGTCTTAAGAATATTCTACTTTCTTGGTTGCCTCTTCATCATAAACCACCATAGTAGAAAAGGGAGCAGTATTGAGTGCCTTGAGTACAGATCTAGGTATTGGTTTGGAGGTTGCTTTAGCAATACATTTAGGTTTTGAAACAGTCATGTCTTCCAACCCTTAAATCAAAATCCCCTATCTATAGGGGGAATAAGATCTATATTTGCCATCTCTTACAGTACAAGAGGATTCTCATATAAAAAAACCCTTCCCCACCCATGTTACATTAGACCAATCTAAGTGTGAGGATGGATCAATAGGTAGAAAGGAGTCAGATCTGTCCACCAAATCCCTATAGTGAACACTTGGAAAGCACATAATGGCTGGGATAATGTCCTATTGGAGGGAGTTGCTTGACCTAGATTGCATAGAGCATAATGGTCAATGGTTTGTCCCTCCAATAGTAGGGAAACTAGTAGTTAAAGGTAAAATATGTGTATCCTAAGCTAAACTAGTTAGTAGGATTGGAGCCTACAGATTCAAACAAACACCATCAAGGCAAGGAAATTTTTAAGAAACTATCTTGGGAAAGAAGGATTCTATAGAGTCTATGGAGCCATTCAATTTTTTGTAATGAATTCAAGATTTAGTCCATTTTTTGGAATGTATAATTTTTTATTATTTTATTTATTTATATTTATTTCTAGTGGAACTTTGCATTTTGGGTCTTGGAAAATACACTTTGGCATTTAAGTTTTATATTTTCTACTACAAAAATTTAATATTTCATTAATTATGCATCTATTTAATGGTATTTAAATTTTGGAATATCCATTTCACATTTTTGTGTTTCAAAATGGTCTTTACCTTTTGCGTATTCAAAATAGCAAGATCACATTTTACAAATCATGAAAACCATTTTGGATTTTTGGTTTTTCAAATTAAACATCACATTTTCCATCCTCCAAAAAGGCCTTTGGAAAATGGTCTTCTCAATTTTCACATCATAATTTACACTTCTAATTTTGTGTACTATAAAATCCACTTTGGTATTCCCATGTTTACAAAAGGTCTTCGGTGTTTAAGCCTTAAAATGTCCCACTTACACGTTAAGGTTTGTTCCTCAGCATTTACATGTTAATAAATGGTCTTTAGCTTTTTCATTTTTCAATTTACACTTTGGAAAAGCACTTGAGATTGTGCATGTGGCATAATCTTGGTGACTCAGTTGTTTAAAAGGATGACCAATCCAAAAAAAGTCCCAAATAGTATGAGCACCCGAGATTGTGACATGGATCAAAATCTTGGTATCTTGACTATGTGGAAGATTATATTAATAATATAATAAAATAACACTCATAATCAACATGTGAAATGTACACAAATACGAGATAAACTTTGACAATCATTGGACATCACATGATTCAAATTAAATAGATAGTTCACAATCCAATCAACTACTAACATGTTGCATGCTAGTCATCCCAGGTGATTTAAATCACATGTCGCTTGAGTGCTTGATTGATGTATGAATTATTTTTCCTTCATAAATAAATTGCCTAAGCTTATTATCTATAAATACATGGTCTGTGAACCAGTTTGAATGACCGTATAAATTTGATTGAAGATATTAGAAAGACCATGGGCCTTCTAACCATTTTGAACATTTAGATAGATGTGATTTAGTTGTAACAATTTCAAATAATTTTTTATTTGATTTATTTGGAAGATTATATTAATAATATAATAATAGAACACACATAATGAACATGTGACATGTACACAAATATGAGATAAACTTTGACGGTCATGGGACGTCACCTGATTCAGATTAAATAGATAGTTCACGATCTAATCAAGTACTAACATGTGACATCCCAGTCATCCCAAGTGATTTAAATCACATATCTCCTAAGTGACTGATTGATGTATGAATTATTTTTTGTTAATAAATAAAATGTCCAAGCTTATTATCTATAAATACATGGTCTGTGATCCAGTTTGAATGACCATATAAATTTGATTGAAGATATTAGAAATACCACAGGCCTTCTGACTATTTTGCACATTTAGATAGATGTGATTTATTTTTAATAAGTTCAACTAATTTTTTTATTGTTTTAGATTATTTTAAATAATTTAGATTTATTAAACATATATTAGATAGATGTGATTTATTTTTAATAAGTCCAAGTAATTCTTGATGAAGTTCAATTTATTTATAATAGTTTTCAACTATTAATTCTTTTTTATCATTGTAAATAATTTGGACTTATTAAAAATACATTAGATATATGTTATTTATTTATAATAAATCTAAATTATTCTTGATATAGTCTAATTTAATCTTGATATAGTCTAATTTATTTTTGATAGTTTTCAAAAATTTGGATTCTTGATAAGTCCATATTATCTAAAATAGTCCTTCTAAGAAGGTCAAATCAATCATGGACTTGCCTCCTACTAATTTGAAATAACTCCAATCCTTCTAGAGTAAAATTGAGTTAATTTGTCGATTCATGGTATAACTCATTGATAAAACCTAATCATTCACTTGACTACTTAAGAAGGATGTAAAATTTGAGTGGGATCTCACATGTCAAGAGAGATTCATTACACTTGATAAATACCTACTCAACTTTCCCATCTTGGTTCTACCTATACCTGGTAAACCACTCCTACTTTACCTTTCTATGATAGATCATGCATTAGGGGCACTCCTAGCACAACTTGACGACAAACATAAAGAAAGAGAAATTTAATACATCCCACTCTTCCAAATATTGATGGCCATATTTATTGTTTGTCCTTTCAAAATTGAATATATTTGTGACCCTCCATCTTGATCTTAGGATGGAGGACCACAAATTAGTTTCTTCATTTTCAAAAAGCTATAAATACATGGGCCATGACCATGCCATTAAGCTATTTTGGGTGTAGAAAAACTATGCAAAAATATCTCTAAAGAGATTCACTCTTCCTTTTGAAATTGATCAAATCAAGAGATAAATCAACTTGTGCAAGGAGAGATGTATGGATATGTTTGTGATACCACATTGACAAAGACTTGGAGCACTAAATCCAAGTATAAATATGATCAATTGACCCATCTTGGAGGAGGGATGTATGGGGAAAGCATTATCTATGTTTTCTTGTCTAATTTCTTTGACTTTATTGATCCACACCCATTGAGAGAGTAGGTCTAGTAAGCTAGTTATATATGCTTTGTCATTTATTTTATGTCTTAAATGCATGAACTAACTTATTTTGTAATCTTATTCTATACTTATCATTGACTTAAAATACCTTTTTTCTGATTATAATATTTTTAAAATAAATTTATGTCCTTTTTTCACACAATAATTTTATTGAACATCACACCAAAATTTTACCATATTTATTTATATATTTTATTAATATTGTTTTTTTAAATTGAATTCTCACCATATGTCACAATAATAAATTATTGTATAAAATTTAACATTCAACATATACACAAATGTCTTGTTATTTGGAAAAAAAAAACTCCTTTATTTATTTTTTTACCTTTTAAAAAATGTATTTATTAAAACCACCCTATAAACTTATTAAACTATGAGAAGCATAAAAATATAACAAAATATATTTTATATTAAATATATTAATTTTTTTTTAATAATTATTAAAGTTAAATAATATATATGTATCATTATATAATTTTGATTGTTTTAAATTATATATAAAAAAAATTTAGTCATCAAACCAAAAAAATTTAAAATTAAATTTTATTGTTAAATTAAAACAAGTGTCTATAAATTATTTCTAATGTTAACTTTGAATTATATAAATATAACATCAACCTAAAGATACCCGAAATAAAGCAGTAAAATCTATTCAACATTAAATCCGGATGTCACTTAGGTGATATTGACAACTATTGTTGGAATACCTTTAGAAGAATCTTTAGGACGATGTTCCCAATGTCACCACTATAAATGTTTTTAACATTGCCTAAAGATTTTAAAACTATCATTAACTGTCATTTACACTCCATCACTAAATATTAATTTAAACCGATCACTAAATTTGACTCTAATTGTAAATTTAAATGAAATGGGAAACCCAACTTTAATTCTCACATTAAAAATGACGCTAAACCCGACATTAATGTGTCATTAAAATTGACACTACATCTAATATAAAGAAAACTATAAATACAAAAATAATTATAACTTTAAGTTTAATGTAAGTTTGACTTTACTTTTCAATTATATTTTAAATGGGGCTTAACTTCATAAATAGGGCATATAGTAAAGTCAAACTATGTTTAATGTCAAAATCGCATGCTATAATACAGTGTCTATTAAATTAAATATATTTTTATTAATGAATTATATATTCTTAAAATAAAAATAAAAATAAAAATAAATTTTTTAATTTAATTAATAAGAATTATTTTTAATATATGTTAATTTAGAACTTTATATAGAATTTAATTGTAAAATATTAACTTGAACTATTATTAATATATAATTCAGATAAATTTAAATCACCAATTTAATATAATATAAATTCTTTATAAATATCTTCTACATAAATTTATTTAAAATATATATTAAATTAATGATATTCATAAATATATATTATATTTTTATTTTTAAATAATATTCTTTATAAATATTTAGTTTCATTAAAAAAAATAGATTATTTTAAAAACCCAACACAACAATCCAAACTTGTTCTATATAAGCATCCCATCAATGTTACAAGAATGGTGTGCAGGTCTTAAGTATGACTAAGTTAATTATGTAGTAAAATATGAAGACGAGTTTTCCTTACCATTAACAGAATTGTTAACCAAAAATATTTCAAATAAAATTAAGTTAATATATTAACATATGAAGACACGTTTTCTTTGACATTGTTGTGCAAACATATTAAGTAATGTTGTTGTGCAAACATATTAACGTACCAACCTATGTAACATGTGCTTCACATGAATTTGTTAGAATTCAATGAGGAACGCCAAAAGGTTTAACGTCAAATCATATTTTCTTTTCTTATATTTTTTTTGATAGACACTAAGAACCAATTAACAAGGAAATATTATACTATATATTATTATTTTATATAATATATAAATATATTATATTATTTTTATTTATCTATATTAAAATTAAATTAATTATTTAATACATAAAATATAAATATTACAATATATCATTTTTTAATTTATAATTTAATATTATATTATATAATATGTAATTTATATATATATATATAGTCCATACATAATTATTTTATATTTATATTATATATTATTATTTTATATTTATATATGTGTGTGTGTTTGTGTGTGTGTGTATGTGTATGTATATGTTAATATTTTAATGTATATATATTAATTATAATAAAATAAAATAGTGTGGTCATTTTTTTTTAAAAATTGGTTGTATATAAAAGTAATATTGACATTTTACAAATTAATTGTAACGATTGATTTATATATTCATTATCATTACATAATTCTTTTTATTGATATATCAATTTGTATCACTACTTATATAATATATAATTTTGAGACAATTGTTAATTTATTTATCTATATATAATTATACACAACAAATCCGTAATTGATCAATAATAAAAACTGTTCATCACAAATAAAAATCTTAATTAAAAATAATATATGTTTCAACTCTAACCATGGTAAAAAATCTTCATATTTAATTTTTAAGAGAACCAAAAATTTATAATCAAAGTTGGGTTTGTCCATGGTTATACACCAACCAAGACGAGCCAAACTAAAGAGTATAACAATTTATAATCACAACAAAAATAAAATATTTCTTAAAAACGTTGCGACACTTGGATATCTCCAAAAGGTTTTACATTTTCTTAAAAGAACTAAAAATAAATTGAAACCCGTCTCTACCCTCTATTGTCCTCAACGCTACTTCTCCCTATCCAAAATTTCTATTGTAATCTTACAATGGAATTGTCATCGGCTTCCAATATCAAAATCAATAAAACAACATTGTGTTAAGAGCGTAGATTGCAGATGGTGTTACACATTATGTATACACAACCACATGTAAACTCTTATACATATATTCAATTGATATGGCCACGAATTTCCATGAAAGAAATTTTAGAAGGTATTTAAATCAATAAGACATTGGTCTTTATAAAGAGGAGATTACAAAATTTATAAGGTAAAGCACAATATATTGAGAATACTTCTAGTGTTTCATTTTATAAATAAAAATAAATGATGAAGTAACAAGTAAATATTTTTGGAGAGTATTTTTAATATTTATATTGAATCAAAGATTTATTTTGGGAATACTTTCAATATTTATGTGAGTTAATGGCATTTACATATTTACACCCACTCCAAAAATTACAATGTTCAATTATTATGACTTTCTCTGTACTTTTGAAATATTTGTCCACTTTATTATCATCTTTCCATCTTGATATATGAAAAAATAATGATGATTTTTTCAATTATTGTGTCATGTATTTTCATAAAACCAAGTTTATAAGGTACATATATCATAATGACATGGGTGCCCTCATGAGGAGATTCCAAAATTAAAATGTAGAGCACTATATTTTTGGGAATACTTCCAATACTTACATTGAATATAAAATTCACTCTGCAAATGAAAGAAATGATGAAACAACAAATTTATATTTCTTGAAATACTCTCAATACTTATATTAAATATAAAATTCACTCTTAAAATACTTCTAATGCTTATGTGAATTAGTAGCATCTACATACTTACACCCACTCTAAAAACTATAATATTCAACCATCATGACCTCTTCTATACTTATAAAAGATTTGTCCACCTTACCATATTCTCTCCATCTTAATAATATAAAAAAAGAATGATATATTTTTCACCCTATATCCTCTTAACCAGTTAAAATTACTCCATATTTGTAATATTTTATAGTTTAAGATCTAGAAAAAAAATATATGAAACCCATATATATTTTTTAAAATGAAAGAAAATTATGATTCCAACAAAATATTCAAGATCACATTTAACATTAAAGTGTAATTAATTTCTTCACACATATAAATGGAAGAAAATTATGATCAGACAAAATATTAACAATTTCTTCAACTCTGAACATTATATTCAACATTAAAATGCAACTTATATATATGAAAGAAAATTATGTTCAAACAATATAATAATAATTTCATCAAATCTGAATATTGTATACAACATTAAAATGTAATTAATTTCTCCACACATACATATATATATTAAAATGAAAGAAAATTATGGTCAAATACATAAAAAATAATTCCCTTAAATCTGAACATCACAATCAACATTAAAATGCAACTATTTTCTATACAAATATATTAAAATAAAAAATATATATAATCAAATAAAATAATAATAATTTCATCAAATTTAAATATCATATTCAATATTAAAATTCAATAAATTTATTCAGATATATATTAAAATAAAAGAAAATTATAATCAACAAAATAATAATAATTTCATCAAACCTAAACATCACGTTCAACATGCAATTAAATAATCCACACGTACATTAAAATGTAAAAAAAATATAATCAAATAAAACAATAATAATTTAATAATTTCATTAAATCTGAACATGGCAATCAAGATTAAAGTGCAACTAATTTCTCCCCTCCGTGAACCGGTCAAGGTCATCTATATTGGTGTTGGACTTGCTAATTATATCAGTAATCAGATTACAAAGCTTTCCCTGTCCATACAAACCCTAAATCCATTCCATCAGTCTGCAATTAGAGTTGCTTAAGTTGCGGTCAATAGGTCGCCGTCCGCAGGCAAATTCAAAAGTCACCGCTCCAAAAACATAACACATCGGATTCTATGCTGGCCTTTCCTGTTATCACACATTCTAGTGCTATATAACCCAACGTCCCCGATACCACCGTTGTGTGAGAGGCTTCGTGATCACGTTCGACCACTTTAGCTAGACCGAAATCACCCAGCTTTGCACTGAACCCAGTATCCAACATCACGTTACTGACCTTCACGTCTCTGTGCACACTCACAGGCGGGAAATTGTGTACACTGTATAGTCTGCCTCACTTTGGTCACAATGCAAGTGCGTCCGTTGCGGGATGTTCGCATATTCGTTCAGCATATCCATATTGGATTTAATAAAAGCAAATATCTTAAGAATCTATGGGCCACCCCCTCTATTGGGAAGCATTTTTATTTTCACCTTTTCCATGTTAGACCTGACTGTCATACTGACTTCATTTCTTTGGATTTGACTATATTTTAATTACCGAGGAAGGAATGTGAGTGCCACACGCTGCTGTGACATAGAGCATTTTTTCTTCGGATTTTACATATTGGATTTGACCATACCTGTATTGTAAGGTTGATATCTGGAGGTTGGAGGTTGATAACATATGAAAAACCAACAAACCCAACTTAGTCATTTAAGTTTCAGTTAACGGTTCCCCCTTAGTATAACAAAAGCGAAGGTGTCACAACTACAAACCTTATTTGGTTATTTCCTCCACGTTTCTCAATTTAATGTATCTGTGTCATTGCAGAACATTCATGTCATCATCATTTATGTTGTTAAAGTTGCTCTTAGATGCCTTTCATGCCACATATATGTGTATGAGTAATATTTTATTTGATTATCGGAATGAATTAATAATATTAATGATAATAAATAAAATATAGTGGTTATGATAATAAGGTGGATAGTAGAAAATCATGATCCAATCTTTATGTTAGTAAAAAGAAATTAGTTCATATCAGTAAAATAGTCGAATAAGACATGAAAATAAAAGATTCAAACAACTCAAAATAATAATAACAAAAATTATAAATAACTAGGCACACGATATGGTCCTAAAAGAAGGTGGTAGATCATCTTTGGGAGGCTGGACACTTCAAAAAGAAGGCTCAACAAAAGGAGAATAAGATGCCACCCAATTATTCTAAATAACATCTGGGGTAGTTAAATAAATAGTAATACCCCATCCAAGAGGTGGATGTATAACATTACCAACTAGACCACTTCTCTGTGCAGACAAGCTCCATTACAATAGACCAACAATGCAATTTCCATGAGGCAACAACAGACTCCACCCTCCTTATTGAGGAGGAGTGGAGAAATGGTTGTGATTGTGTGAGTGACTTTGCCGACAATGAGGCACCAAGGAAGGAAATCTATCTGTTGGATAGTCTAGGAGATGTGGCTCATAATACAAGGACCACATCCTTAATGGTTTAAAAACTCCTTATGTTATAATTCAAGAGACATATTCTTTGATACAACTCATATATGTATAAAAGGTGAAGAGATATCAATCAACTCGTCACTAACAATAAAATATATAATATGCTTCTTCAATGTTAAATAATGCTAAATTCCTAGCTTTCCACAATTGAAATAATATGATAGCCTTGAATAAATTACATATAAAAGCTATATATGCCAGCGACTGAGCATTATCCTAAAAAAAGGCCATTCACAAAGAAAATGGCTCTATGTGGAATGGATGAAAGATGCTATGGATCTAATGGCAAGTAGATTGGGCTTTGAGTCAAGTCCAAAAGAGATATTTGAAAGACTCTAGTCTAGAATAAGCAAGACACTTTGGTGGAGCAAGCCCAAAATAGAGAAGACACTCCATGAATGGTAGACATTGATGAACCAAACACTAAAGGAAGTGAGAGAGCTTAGATTCAACCATATCATTCCATATTTTGTTAAGTCCAATAATCCACATTCTAGGTGAGGAATTTTGAATCAATTATAGTATAACTTATCCAAATTTGGAGAGAATGGGCTCATGATTTGATAGAGGAAACCTAGAGAGTAATTATTGAAATGAATATCATAGTTTCATCTCCAATATTTCAACCAACCCTATGGAGACTAGAAAAAAAACCATCATATACAACATGACATTGAACATCATCTCTTAGATGCATAGAAAATAAAATAAGTCTAAATTGATTATATCTTGTATTTATAAACTAGCATAGGTTAAAGATCCTAATCACTATAAGAAATCATATCTTTGACCTTATGAATACCTTTTTATAAAAGCCTCAAAGCTTTCATACGTGGTGATGCTTCTAAGAGAATATTTCAATTGGTCATAATTGGAGACCATCAAATTATATGGTCATTAAAGGACAAGCCAATCTAAAATCCATCACCCACCCATTTTAGATAGGGTCTTACAACTTTTAAATCTTTCCAAATGCTTTTAGAAAAAAAATAACCTTCAATATTGATGGGGGAAGTGGTAACAATTAAGGTGATAAAACCACCATTTTCCCAACTAAATTTACCATAAAGAAAACTAGAGGAAATATAGTGTTGCAAAATAATTTTCTAGGCCTTGTTGCCTTTGATTGCTCGAACCATCCATTTATTACATAGAGAAATAATTTTATTTTATATGAAAAAAATAACCATGCCACCTTTATCATGAGGAAGACAACAATTATCCCAAGAAATTTTATGATACCCTCGTGTTTGTTTAGCATTAGCCCATAAAAAATACTTGGAACTTTCGCTAACATATCATACAAATTTCTAAATGGGGCCAGACAAAAAGAATAGCCAACATGGGTAACCTCCATAATCTTACAACAAACTTGAATTTTTCTTGCATTTCAAGAACCAATACTCCACATTTTTCTCCACTTGATCAATGACATACTGCCAAAGCTTGGAGGGTAGAGCTATGAAAATAAAATGGAATACAAAAAAAATTAATTTATCTCCTTCCACAATCCACTTCAATTTACAGTGTTTAATCCATTTTGTCATAGGCATCATGCTTTATCTAAATCATCAAGTTTTGGCATATTTTATATTGCAACATGAGGCTTAATAAAAATATCATGGTAATTCGATGTGTCTTTGACAAAAGCTTCTTTGTCATTGAGAGTAAGAAAAGTATCATTATAAAAATGGTCATTAATGACCTGATAGGAGTGATTACCAATATTAAGGTTCCTAATGGACCCTCACTCCACCCTCTTAGATATCCAAATGCCTTCTTAGACAAGACATATATTGTTGGTTCCAATGGGAAGCCCTATCTAATGGAACAAAATAATACAAAGTTATCCAACTTGAGCCTATTGATAATGAGGCAAGGTAAATATTCAAAAGAAAATTTTGAAATATAAACATAAAAAATTGGCCAAAACATAAGGCATGAATCATGGCTATAAAAAATGGCCACTAAATTATATCATATAGGCCTTCTCAAAGTCTAGTTTGAGGAATATGGTGTGCTGATGAGAAGTCCATTCCCATTTTATTCTCTTCTAGATAAAAATTAGATTATATAATATGCATCTATTATTAATCAATTCTATTTACTATGGTTTAGTGATGATTTGCAAGGGCTCTGACAATGATTTTTATAAGATACATTGAGGAGCATGATGGGGTACCAATTGGTGATGAGATCTAGGTCTCTAGCTTTGGGAATGAACTTGATATTACCCTTGTTAATGATAATGCCTAGACATTTATTTTAAATTACTTCATTATAAACTTTTAATAATTCATGTCTTGCACGATGCTAGGCAGCCTTGTGAAATTCACCACAGAAGCCATTGACAACCTAGTATTTTCCATTGGCCATGAATTATACTAAATGAATTACATCCTCAATATTTAGAGTGGTATCACATATATTTTTATTGGTATTACTAAGTTTGTGATGGACCATATCTAAACATTCTTTCAATGGATGTGCCCTTTCCATCATCTCTCCTTGGGATTGGAACACTAGTTTGTAATGGTCAATAAAATATGGGGAAATTTCAAGTAGGTAGGCAAGATGCTATTTATCAAGATTAAAAAATATTATTTAATCCATATCCTACTTGTCCCATAAAGATTTTAATAACTATTTTGAGGCCCAATCCTCAACTTTGAGCCAATGTAGCTGAGCTTAGATTTGAGCCCCTCTAGTAATATAGTTGTTTAAAATTTTAATCTTATGCTAAAAAGAGGATTACATGGATCATAAATGTAAATCAAAAGGATTTGTTTCAAGAAAACAAGATATTATTTTCTACTCCTTGAGTAAAAAACCATTATCTCACTTCCAAACTCATGTAACTTATTTGACATAGTGGCAGAAAAAGGTGGTAGTGTGAGTGATCACCTCATTCCACCATTCGATCCAAATGGTCACATAAGGAAGATGTGTAAAAAGGTTCCAAACTCTAGAAATTGGATAAATGGTGACCTTGTGATAGAGTATGGGTGTGTTTATAAAAAAATTATAGTGTCACCTTCAAGCGACCACCATTCCACTCCGCTCTACAAGTGATGGGACAAAGGTCCAAAAGGATAATTTTTGAATGGGTGATGATAATTTTCCTATTGAAGAGAGAAAAATAGAACATGTGTTTCTAGGAAATCATGAAATTAACTAACCGATTGAAGTATTAGCATGATAATTAGACTAAGTAAACCAAGGTGTAGTATTTAATATGCACCACTAGAGGAGTGGGTCTACAAAACCCTAGCAATTTTTGAAAATATATCCCAGGTTCACATTCTCTCATTCACCACCACATTGGAAGGGAGTCAAATTTTTCATTGTGCTTCTTAATCATATTAAAATTACTACAAATTAGCCAAGTAGAAAAGGCAAATTGTTATCAATCCATTCCCATAACGTTGATTTGTCAAGGCCATTATTTGGGATGTAATTAGTGGTAAACCCCAGGGAATGACCATTGATTTTAAACAAAACCCAAATAACTTGATGTGATATATATTCACATAAGGAACCAACCATGGGTAGAAATTTCATTTAAATAAAAATAATGGTGTCACCATGTCCATCTTCATGTGAAGTGGAAATGTGAGACGTGTTACGTGAAATAAATTTAAAAGTAGGCTACATAATAAACCCTCAAATATTAAATTCCTACTAAAAATTAAAATCAAAATCCCCCAATTACTTATAGGTAGCACACAGTGAATTTGCAAGAGGAATTTGTCAGACCTCAAACATTCTAGTATGATATTAAATTAATTGGGGAGAGTCTTCCAAAATTATTTCCATGAACATCCTCTATGAATTCTCTAGATTGAAGAGTTATAAAATGGTTTCCCACCATAGAGTGTTAGCTTGGGATAAAATCCCTAAGAAGAATGTAGTGGCATTTAACACCATTATCCCCTTGAGGAAAGCTAGTGCCACCATAAGATGGACTATGTGACTATCAATAAGTATGCATGCTTTCAGATGATATCTTAGGATGGAAGAAATAACATGTAGCTAATAAAATTTATAAACTTGGCACTGAGAGGACATAAGAGGACTCTAATAATAGAGAGGGTTAATAATAGTCCATATTCTCCCTTTCTTCCTCAAGGGAGGATTACGAAATAGGTTAATTGTATCTGGCATAACACCATTATTGTCAATGGTGAATTTTATTTTACTCACTATTTTCTAACCATCAACATTATCTACCACATTTTAATTTTTAGGTGGGTATTATTTGATATAGGGTTTTAACCAACCTATTAAGAGGATAATCATGAATCCTATGGTGAGGCAAATGACATTGGAAGTAAGTATTTTTCATATTTAAATGTTTGATCTTCTATGCATAGTGCTCCAACCCAACTTGAATGTCAATGGACTCTTTTAGGTGCTAAGTAAATTCAAGCTCAATGCATGCATGCTTATTGGGGTGTGTAGAGTAAAGTTTTTTCAACTCATGGAAAAGTGCATGCATTATCGGCTTAAAAATAATATCAATAAAACCCCATACAAGAAGAAAAAGGTGAAGAAGTTTGATCTTGATAGACACCTTAAGCTAGGCTTTGTCAAAGAAGTTGAAGGTACAGGTCTAATGGGACAACCATAAGAGTATTCTTCAATAACTAGTAGCTTGACATATAAATTAGGGTTTAGACATGAGAGGACTCCTTAAAGGAGAAAAGGAAAAAAACCTTTATTCATATTTTTAACACCCATAACTTGAAAACCCAAGGGTTCCCAATGATTATGAATCTAGACATTTAGAGATTCTTCTGATGGGAGATGACCAACATAATATATTATTAACCAGTTATTCTCATACCACTTATATACATTTTTAACAACATCATATTGTAAAAACTCATCCAATTTTGAGGGTTTATCAAAATTTATACCTCGTCTTATGCCTTTGGGATAAACTTCTTAGCTCTCTTTGGTGCCATTCTTCTCACTGTCTACAAAGTTATAATGATATCATGGTTGAGTGCTATTAAATTGAGGTTATTTACCTGAAGTTTAAATATTAATGCATACTAAATGTGGAAATAATTAAAAATGTCCCACATAAGCAATATGACTATATTGGTAAGAAATAAAACAATGCTACAGAATACTAACATGAAACCCTAACAAAACAAGTTTTCTCAAGATTTTCAACCATTTAAATTTTCCATATTAGTGAAATATTTTATTTTTTAATCATATGTGAATTTTTTTTTGTATCTAGTGTTAATATTGATTACATGTTTACCATGATACATGATAATATCATTTTTTATTTTTAATAGATATTGAGGTAAGCGTCCTCACCCTTACAAAGAAGGAAGCACAAAACTCAAAACATGTGGTTTTCCTGTAAAGATCGAGATAAACAACCAAGATAAAGTCTCAAAGGGAGAGATACAAAGAAACATGGGACAAACCTTAGGAACAAGGAGTACTAAAATTACAGTGATATTAATCTAAAAGGAGTTGAGAGAGCCACCTATAGGGGTGGGATATATTTTGTATGTGTTTATTTGTTAGCATGGCTTAGACACCCTTCATACCCTTACTTCATTTACTAAGACTGAAGACACCTTCCAAACCAACTACATAAACCACTGACTGCATGTGGTTCTATAATAAATGTGAATCTAAGACCCTAGAGTTATTTGAATGACCACCACTAGGCATCCTGAATAATGTTATGCTTATTAAGTAACCTTAATTAGACCTTAATTTGCATAAATATAATATGTGATAAAACATAAAATATAATATACTAGTAAACACAATATGAGGTTACATAAAATACATATAAGAGACAACAAAGAATACAACATAGTTTTTTTATTGAAGTCTATGAAAAGAGAGAGAAAAATCCAACATAAGGATATACACCTCATCCTTATAGAAATTTCTAATAGTTATCCTTATTTTATAAATAATCAATTTGTATTAATAACTTCATGTTTATTGAGAGAGCATATTCAATGTTTTTATTGTAGACATCCAATTTCTATCACTTTCATGTTGAGATTGTAAATCTGAATGACTTTAATCAATAATGCACAAACTAGACCAAAATCACCAAAATGTTCTAATTCATCTACACATATCATGTGTATGTGTTAATTCATGTCCATGTATCCTTGATAGCGGTAATTCTTTTTATGGAATTGTTTTCTTCTCCTAATTCACTTTGAGTGAAATTATGACCAAGCAAAATGGTATTCTAGACCACTAAAATCCTCTAATTCATTTGCACACATCATGTGCATGTGCTAATTCATAGATTATATGGCTCTAATTAGGGTATTACCATGTACATAATTGACACCTTTCTCTAATTCAAATCCATTCAAATTATGACTAAGTAAATTGATATTTTTTATGATTTTGATTAAACAAGTGACTAATTTCCAAGAATTATAAAAAATCTAAGCAAAATCACTAAGCAAAACAAATTAGATTAAGAGCTTAGGTGAGAAATCCATGAAAAATTATTGAATATCTATTATTGTAAATTCCTAATTCAAAATATTTGGGCCATGACATCACATATGACATCATCATAAGGGTATCATTCAAAAAATACTAATATAGATAAATATCAGGATTAAGGATACCCATGCCTTATTAATGATCTATTCTTCCACATATTTATTTTTTTCATTCCAAAGTTCAATGGATTTGTGACCCTGTAATGACCCTCACTAGTAGGATCACTAAAACACTGATATAACACTTATGTAATTTTGTCAAACACTTGTTAGGATCATCAAAAAGACTAATATTGCCTTATGGACTTTCATCAAGTAGTTGATGGGATCACAAGATATACTAATATTTCATTTGTATTTTGACAAACAGTTGGTAATCAATTAAATTACATTGCTGTAAGTGTACACAATTGACTCAACTCAAAGATTCAATACCAATATATATTTATTCCTAGAAATACAGTCCTTTCTTATAATATATGGTGACTTTTAGCCTTACAAAATGGACATAATTAATATTCTAAACACCTGATACATAAGTATAAGTATGCAAAATAAAAAAGGAACCTATTGTTGACCAATGACCTGATCTGTAAGTGACGCCCTAGCTGTACGCTATCCACTGCTGATTGGTGTGATTTTAATCTTGAATTTTGTCTTCACTGGCAAGTGTGCCCAGCTCTCCAAATAAGCGCCCAGCTATCACCAACAGTGACCAACAAAAATAATGGTGGCTATGTAGACAAATCTGCACCCTTTAAAACTTACACAACACCCCAGAATGACTCGATGGACTCCTCTCCTAGTCACGCCACTTCCTCCAACACCCACAACCACTTCTACACCTTTCATGAACTGCTATAGGGGCGTAACAGTCCCACTCGTCTCCCTTTGTCCCTGTCGCAACCTCTTCCAGGCCCACAATATCCTTACTAATTATATTTTTGTCTTCGTGGTTGAGTGTAGCTTTTCCCACACCTGATGCTACTCCCTCAAACCACACAGCCCTGCAGATATAACTATAATACTCTCGACTGGGCTTGGATATTTGTGGTAAACATACGCTGACCTTCTGAAAGTTATGCACTGGATCGATAGCTGAAAGTTACTAATCCAACAATGCCAAAGACTAATAGATTATTCCCAAAAATGTTGAAATACTGAAGATTTCTTAGCTGAGAATACCACCAAAACTCTCCAATTTAGCACACTTAAATTGGCTGAATACTAATTCCTCCAAGCAACCCTTCAGAGGATCTTTCACCTCCTCAGTTTGCAATCACTTGAGAGGTATCATTCTCAAGGATTAGACTAAAAATTTGTAGACCATCAGGTTCTACAAATGCCCAAGAAGCCAAAATGAGAAAATATACTTTGATGCCAAATGAGAGACCCATGGGGTCTATTTATGCACTTTTCAAAAACTTCTAGAAGTATCCGTATACATCTTGTAAAACATCATTGTAATTTTTAAATAAAAATTAATTTTATAAAATAAAAAGTGCACCTAAATTAAAAATATAATATTTTGGCCCCAAATAAATAAATATAATTTCTTTGAGAGAATAATGAGCCATCCAATTGCCAAATAAACACAAAATTGACTCTCTCATCACCACCATCTACCTACGAGAGTCTGGAATAGGCAAATCCACATAAAGTGTCATGTCATACTAGAGAGGGGACATGACAGTCTACCCCTCCTAAAATTTCTTTGCCTCAAGCAATCTCAATGTCGGATGCTATAGAATGACCTTACCCTCCCAAGTAGCACCCTCAATGCGTACATCCTTCCACTTAATCAGGGACTTTCTAATCAGTCCCCTGTGAAGCTGCTTCTCTCTGTTATCCAAGATGGATTTTGGAATTAACTTCCCTTCATTATCCAAGGGAGGTAACACTACAAAAGGCACCACATTCTGACCCAACACCTTCTTGAGGTGTGATACATGGAATACATTATGCACTTTATCTAGCAGTCTGCCTGGTGGAATCTTGATGTATGCCCTCTCATCAAGATGATATTTAGCCTTGTGCTGCTCCTCATGTGTAGAAATCAAGGTACAAATAGCTTCCCACTCTATATCATTATGCTTAGCTAGCCTCTCCATCCTCTTAAGTGTAATAGTCCTATCATCACTATTACGAATAGCCTTCAGCACATGTGTTCTACCACCTTCCTCAAACTGCATCTCCATATCCTTAAGTCTCAGGGTAATCTCCTCCAACGAATGTAGCCACTGCATCCCAAGCACTATGTCCATGTCACCCATGTTGACCACATAATAATCTACCTTGAACTCATAGTTATTCATGCGTAGAGGTAGATCATGTACCATCCTGTTACATCAAAGAGTATATCCATCAGCCACCTTAATTTTCAATCCCTCAAACTCCTCAGTGGTGAGCCCACGCCTCTCAATGAAGCGTGCATCAATAAAGTTGTGTGTGGCACCAGTATCCATGAGTGTAATAACCTTTTGTCTTGCCAAGACACCTCTAAGTCTGAAAGCACCCTCTCTCTGAATACTAGATAGATGTGCCTCCTGTAAATGAAATTCTAGTTCCTCCTTTTGTTTAGCATTATCTACCTCCTATTCTTGCTTTGCATCATCAGGATCATGGTACTCTTAGCTGTCTAAATCTAATCCCTCGTAATAAACCCACATCATCTTGTTGGCCTTTCCCTTATGCCTCATAGGACAGTCATGTCCAAACTCACAGGGACCCTTGCAATAGAAGAATAACTTCTTCTTACGCAAGTCATTAAGCATCTCCTTATTCAAAGGTGCAGCTGACTTGTCTTTTGTGTCATTATCCTTCTCTTTACCTTTGTTTAATTTTGCTTTATTATCTTTGTTTGATGAAGAGCCCTTTAAACCAAACCTGTTTGCTGGTGCTGCAAGTTCCATACTACAGCTTTTTTTTATAGCTTCTTGAAATGTGAGAGGATTAAAGGCCTTAACCCACCCCTTGAGAGGTTCGGTCAACCCTTCTGTAAATAACATGACTAGCCTCTGTTTTGAAATATCATGCACCATTGCTGCTAGCTTCTGGAAGTCATTAATATAAGCATCAAGGGAACCATGCTGTTTTAGTTGTGCCAATTCATAGAAACTCACCTCAGGATCTTTGACATCAAACCTTTCCACCAGCCTATTGGTAAACTCCTCATATGTAGTGATAAGGTTGTGTCCAAGAGTGACCAACCCATGATAGCACCACTTGTGAGCATTTCCTTCAAGATGTAGTGTGGCAAATCTTATGGCATCCTCTTCAGGCATTGGTCTCAAAGAGAGATAATTATCAAGCTTTTGAACCCAAGACCTAGCTGTACATTTGTTACTTCCATCATAGTAAGGCATGGAAATCTTACTGAGTGTTTGTTGATAGTCATTCCTTGGAGCATGGCAATCATTTCTTCCTCTTCTCTTATTTCTTTGATTCATAAATTGATCAAATGTCCATATTTCTCTCATATCAGGAGGGAGAGTGGTATACTCCAAGTAGGTTTGTCTAGCTTCTTCTCCAAATGGAGTAGCTAGAGCAGCCTGTAATTGTTCTTCTCTTGGTGTAAAGGTGGGAAAAAGAGGCCTAGATGCTGATCCTCTAGTGTCTCCAGTGTGTTGTATTGACCTTTCCTCATTAACTCCACTATGTTTAGCTGTGTGTTGATGATTTTGGTCTAAAATGACTTGTTGATCCAATTTTCCTAATAAGCATGACATCATATCAAGCATAGTGTCAAATTTCCTTTTAGTACTTGCATCTCTATCTTACTCTGCCATATTTTGAACTGATTTGCCAGTGTCTCTTAATGCCCCTAATAATGTATCCCCTTCAATCTGAGGATTTTGATTTTATTGTCTCCGCTATTCCCTGCTATGATATCTGATTTCTCTCTCACTCATATGTTATTTCACTGATCACAATATGGCAGGATGATGGCTCTGATACCACTGTAATGACCCTCACTAGTAGGATCACTAAAACACTGATATAATACTTATGGAATTTTGTCAAACACTTGCTAGGATCATCAAAAAGACTAATATTGCCTTATGGACTTTCGTCAAGCAGTTGATGGGATCACAAGATATACTAATATTTCATTTATATTTTGAAAAATAGTTGGTAATCAATTAAATTACATTGATGTAAGTGTACACAAATTGACTCAGCTCAAAGATTCAATACCAATATATATTTATTCCTAGAAATACAGTCCTTTCTTATAATATATGGTGACTTTCGACCTTACAAAATGGACAGAATTAATATTATAAAAGCTTGATACATAAGTATAAGTATGCAAAATAAAAAAAGGAACCTATTGTTGACCAACGACCTGATCTGTAAGTGACGCCCTGGTTGTATGCTACCCACTACTGACTAGTGTGATTTTAATCTTGAATTTTGTCTTCACTGGCAAGTGCACCTAGCTCTCCAAATAAGCACCCAGCTATCAACAACAGTTAGCAACAAGAATAGTGGCAACTATGTAGACAAATTTGCACCCTTTAAAACTTACACAACACCCCAGAATGACTCGATGGACTCCTCTCCTAGTCACGCCACTTCCTCCAACACCCACGACCACTTCTACACCTTTCACGAACTACTGTAGGGGCGTAATAGTCGCACTCATCTACCTTTGTCCCTGTCGCAACCTTTTCCAGGCCCACGATATCCTTACTAATTCTATTATTGTCTTCAAGGTTGAGCGCAGCTTTTCCCACACCTGACACTACTCCCTCAAACCACACGGCCCTACAGATATAACTATAATACTCTCGACTAGGCTTGGATATCTTTGGTAAACATACGTTGACCTTATAAAAGTTATGCACTAGATTGATAGCTGAAAGTCGCTAATCCAACAATGCCAAAGACTAATTGATTGTTCCCAAAAATGTTGAAATACTGAAGATTTCTTAGCTGAGAATACCACCAAAACTCTCCAATTTAGCACACTTGAATTTGCTGAATACCAATTCCTCCAAGCAACCGTTCAGAGGATCTTTCACCTCCTCAGTTATGCAATCGCTTGAGAGGTATCATTCTCAAGGATTAGACTACAAATTTTTAGACCATCAGGTTCTACAAATGCCCAAGAAGCCAAAATGATAAAATATACTTCGATGCCAAATGAGAGACCCATGGGGTCTATTTATGCACTTTTCAGAAACTTCTAGAAGTATTTGTAATACATCTTGTAAAACATCATTGTACTTTTTAAATAAAAAGTAATTTTATAAAATAAGAAGTGCACCTAAATTAAAAATATAACATTTTAGCCCCAAATAAATAAATATAATTTCTCTAAGAGCATAATGAGCCATCCAATCACCAAATAAATGCAAAATTGACTCTCTCATCACCACCATCTGCCTACGAGAGTCTAGAATAGGCAAATTCACGTAAAGTGTCATGTCGTACTAGAGAGGGGACATGACAAACCCTCCATCTTGATCTTGATATGGAGGGACACAAATCAATATATTCATTTTAGAAAATCTATAAATACATGGACCATGGCCATAACCTTTAAGCTTTTTTTGGTGTAGAAAAACTATGCAAAAATATCTCTAGAGAGTTTCACTCATCCTTTTAAAATTGATTAAATCAAGAGCTAAAGCCATTGATGCAATGAGAGATATATGAAAATGCTTGTGCTACCACATTGACAAAGACTTGGAGCACCAAATATGGACATAAAAATGATTAATTAACTGATCTTGGAGGTGGGCCACTTGGGGAAGGCGTAGTCCATATTTTCTTGTCTAAGTTTCTTGACTCCATTGATCTACACCTCTCAAAGCGGTAGGCCTACCAAACTAATTCCTTATGATTTATCATTTATTTTTTGTCTTAAATGCATGTATTAACTTGTTTCACAATCATATTATACACTTATCATTTAATTACAAGACCTTTTCTTCCTATTATAATGTTTTCAAAATAAATGTATGCCCTTTTTTCATACAATAATTTTGTTGAACATCACACCAAAAATATAACATGTTTATTTAAATTTATTTTATATTTTATTATTGTTTTTATTTTATTTAATAAAAATGTCACCATATCTCACAATAATAAATTATTATATAAAATTTAACTCTCAACATATATTAAAATCTCTTTTACTAATAAAAAACTCTTTTTTTTAATTTTTTACATTTAAAAAAATATATTTCTTACAACCACCCTACAAGCTTATTAAACCATGAAAAGGAAAAAAAATTGAAACCAAATATATTTCACATTAAATATATAAAAAATTCAAAAAAAATATTGAAATTAAATAATATACAAATGTCATTATATGATTTTGATTATTTTAAAATATAATTAAAATTGCTTTTAAGTCAACCCAAAAAAAAAAAATTGAAGGTCAAATTTCATTGTTAAACGAAACCTAGTGTCTCTAATCTATCTTTGATATTAAGATTGAATTATATAAATACAACATCAACTTAAAGATGCTCAAAATAGAATAATAAAGTCAACCCAACATTCAATATGAATGTCACCTAGGTGACATTGACAACTATTGTTGGATACTTTTAGAGGAGTCTTTCGGATGATGCCACCAATATCACCACCATAAATGTTTCCAATATCGCTTAATGATTTTAAAATCATCATTAAATGTTACTTACATTCCATCAGTAAATATAAATTTAAATCGATCATTAAATTTGAATTTAATTATAACTTTAAATGAAATACTAGGCCCAACTTTGAGTGTGATACTAGATTCAATTTTAATGTTTCATTAAAAGTGATAGTAAATTTATCATTCAAATTTACATTACATTTAACATAAAATATATATAAATACGACAATAATTTTAATTTTAAGTATGATATTAAATTAAATTATAATATAACTTAAATTCATCTTTATTTTTATAATTATATTTAAAATGGGGTCTTGACCTTATATATAAGGCATATAATAAATTCAGAGTATGTTTAATGTCAAAATGACATGTCATAATACGGTGTTTATTAAATTTAATATATTTTAATTAATATATTAATTATTTTTAAAATTAAAATAGAAAATTTAATTTTATATTAATAAATAGGGATGATTTTTTATATATATTAGTTCCAAAATTTTAATAATTTTTTATAAAATATTAAATTTAATTATTATTAGTATATATAATTCAGATAAATTTACATATTATTTCTGAAATCATTTACTCCATTTTAATTACAATCTAATATAAATCTATCCAAAACATTTTTTTACATAAATTTATTTTAAAAATATATATCAATTTAATCATATTCACTCATATATATTTATATTGTATTTTTATTTTTAAATAATATTCTTTATAAATGTATATTAAATAAGTTAGTTTCATACATAAAAATGGATTATTTGAAAAACCCAATGTTCCCATCGAAACTTGTTCCATACAGGCATCCCATCAACGTTACAAGAATGTTGTGCAGGGCTTAAAATAGATTAAGTTAATTATGTGGTAAAATATAAAGACGGGTTTTCCTCTACCATTAAGAAAATCGCTGACCAGAAATATTTAAAATAAAATTAAGTTAATATGTTAACATATGAAGACACGTTTTCCTTTACCATTTTTTAAGCGTGTGGATGACAAGTTGGTCTGCAAACTTGTTAATGTACCAAACTAAATAACTTATTATTCAAATGAGTTTGTTAGAATTTAATGGATATTAAAAAAATTTAATAGATGATTATTATTATAAATGGAAATTTAATTTTTATATAGATTAGATATATATAATAGTTTTTGAGTTAATTAAATTATATTTAATTTTTTATGTTCATTTTTAATAGAAATTAAATTTAACAATCAATTTTATTTATAGTAATTTTTAATAACAATTATCTTATATATATATATATATATATATATATATATATATATTCTTTATAATTTTACACTTTACTTAATAATTTATCTTACATTTAATATAGACTCTTAAGAATTTTGATTATATTTTATAATTAAAAAATATAAATGTAACTATCAAATTTAAGATTTAATTTAGACTCTTTATATATATATATAAATAAATAGGTTCTTAGAAAACATACAATGTATTAATTTTTAAACTTGTAACACTTTATAATGTATTAGAATTTCCACTAGACAATGTATAATCCACACAAAAGAGTACAACACTTAAATAAACTAAAAGGCTATTCCATAATTTTATATTCAGAGAAATTATAATAATACAAAAAATAAATAATTTAAATGAATAGTTATATTTTTTTAATCTTTATTTTTTGTTTTTATTTTTTTTTGGTACCTTTGGAATTTTCTTCATATTAATTATTCAATTAATATACTGCATTCATGGATTATAGTGTGAAGAGCTTGTATATGGTGCTTTCACTACTAAAATGTTTTGAGAAGTAGTGAAGAAGTGCAAGTACAATATAATCATATTGTTTTGTCTTACTAAATATTTTTTTATTTTTTATTTTTTTTCTTTTTTTTTTAATTATTATTATTATTTTTTTTAATTTTTTTTTTCATAAATTATAATATAAATAACATATTATATATGGTGATTTCATTGGTAACACTTAATAGAATTTACATTCAAGTTACACAAAGAAGTGCAAGTACACTATAATCATGTTGCTTTGTCTAATTATTGGACTATTAATGAAAAAACATTGCAACATTATTCAAAAAAAATTATAGAATACTAGCATTTAAATATTAATTGATTTTTTTTTAATATATTGTAATTAAATTTTAGATTTTTTATTAAAATTGTATTGTATTTATCTCATTTTCAACTACTTAATAAATTATTTTTTCTAGGATTAATGTTTTCAAAAAAAAATCTTTTAGAAAAAGCAATATTGTGATGTTAATTGTAAATATTTTTACATATATAAAAAATCAATATGATATTTTTTATCATAATATCAATGGTATGACAATATATCTCAGTGCCCCTAAAGGAAATTAATATTAGATATTTTTTGAATTCACACTTGCATGATTTTTTCTACGTAATGTTAATTGCAAGCCACGTAGTTGCTTTTATATTCTTTATATGATGTGCAACTCCATACCCTCATGAATAAGTTGAAGGTGGAACACGAATATAAATTTCATTTTTATTGTAAAAGATTTATATATGTTAATATGATTACATACTTATTTTTGAAACTTTTAGATATATCAAAGATAGAGAAATTCATTTTTAAAAGAGAATTGATTTTACCATTTAGCATTCATTTTACATATATATTAAATACTTTTGCAACAAATAATTGAGATAAATAATTAAAATAAATAATTATCTTTACAATTGTGTTTTGAAGTAAAGAGAATTAAACTGATTTTTTAAGCTATAAAATGTCTTGGTCTCACATTATGACATTTAAATTATGTTAACATCTATTCTAACTTCAATGTGTTAGAAATTTATTTATATTTTTTAATAATGATAAAGGAGGTAGAGTCCTTACCATACAACCACCATTACAATTTGTTACTACATAACCAACCCATCTAATTTAATTGATCAATTCATGCTTTTCACCTTTTCCCTTCTTACACGATTCAAAGTTATATATTAAATCGTCTTAATCTTTCACAAATATTATTCTCTTTTTTTAAACTAAAATACATCAATTTCAATAGGGTTTCCTATATCATAAAATAGTTTAAAAAACTATTTTAAAAAAGTCGTTATTAAAATTTGAATCTAAAATATTTTAAAGAATTACATTTTACCAATTTTATTCCACCTCATTAACAAGTTTCTGACATTTATTTGTATGAAAAATGAATTATCATTCTTTTATTATAAAAATAACAATACCAATTAAAAACACATATTATTTATTATATTCTACATTATTTAATTTTTATATGTTTATAAAACTAAATTTATAACTTATTTAATTAAAATAAATTTTTAATACAAAATGAATAGTGAAAAAGAATAAAAAAATAATGATCCAACAAAAAATATATATAAATATAAAATGGAAACTAATTTGGGCCACCTTTGAACCAATGAATGTTACCTACAAGCAAACAATACTGTCAACTTTGAAATGGAGTATTTTCATATGACAGTACAGAAGAGTAATACGCTAATGTTGTATCTACGTTCGGGGTTCTAGTTCCGATAATAAAGAATACGACATTTTCCCCTCGGTGCCCGAACGGTTAGAATTGACAGAGTCGTTATAGACAGCTTCTGGAAAATGCAGTGGAACAATTGGCACAGGTTTCCAATTTTAAAATTTTTAACACCTTCCTCATTGTTGGTCTTGCTTTTGGATGTGGATGAGAGCACAACATTCCCACCAACATCTGACGCTCCATTTCCTCACTCTTAAAATCTCCGCCGAGTCCTTTGTCTCCAGCGTCCAAAAGCTTTCCTTGTCCATACAAATCCCAAACCCATTCCACCAGTCTGCAATTATGGTTACTTAAGCTGCCGTCATTCGCCCACCGTCCACAGGCAATTTCCAATGTCACCCCTCCAGAGGTGAACGCATCGAATTCTAGGCTAACCTTTCCTGTTATCACACACTCTGGTGCGATATGCCCCAATGTCCCCGCTACCACCGTTGTGTGAGAGGCTTCCCGATCTCGTTCCACCATTCTAGCTAGACCGAAATCCCCAAGCTTTGCGTTGAAATCAGCATCCGACATCACGTTACTGGCCTTCACGTCTCTGTGCACTACACGCTGGTCCCAATCTTCGTGTAGATAGACAAGAGCCGAGGATATGTCACAGGCAATACTGTATCTTCGATTGCAATCCAGATAACCCTTGCGATTCCCAAAAACTTATTGATCCAGACTTCCGTTGCCAAGAAATTCGTAGACCAGAAGCAACTCGCCCTTTTCGTGGCACCATCCGAAAAGCTGCACAAGATTACGGTGTCTCAATTTACTGATTATGGTGACCTCTGAAATGTACTCCTTTTTACCTTGCTTGGATTTTTGGGATAATCTTTTCACAGTTACAGCTTCGTTTGTAGCAGGCAATATGGCTTTGTATACAGCACCCAAGCCTCCTTCTCCTAGCTTTTTATCATCGCAGAACGAGAACTTGTGTGGGCCTTGAGAAAGGTATTCGTCTAGGTTCTCCTCGCTCTACTCAGTTGCCTGATTACCTCGCTCACTTTTTCTGGCGTTTAAATACCACCGTCCGCCCAGGGACATAACACAGCAGACGCACAAGAAGCAGGCGAAGAGGGATATTAAGATAACTTTTATAGAAGTTTTCTTGGAGGCTTTGTTTGGAGGGGCAGCAGTAGGGATTTCCCAGGAATATTCACAAGAAAAATTCCAAGCGTATACTGTGTGGGTTTCTATGTAATTTCCTGTGGAACCGGAGAGGCCAACCTTGATTTTCTGGGGAAGAAACTTACGCAGGTCTATGGGATAAGTAAAAATGGGACTTTACAGGTTTAGAAATATTTCTGAAATTAACAGAAGGATTATTTAGAAGAAATACCTGAAGCTGCTTTATTCCGCCATGGTAATCCACCCATGCGTCCCAATATTTCCCATTATTGAGAGTTTCGTTCTGAAAAGAAGTGCTTGCAATTAATTTACTCAGCGAGTCGTTCACCTTGGAAATGACAGAATTCACATCAATTCCCACGTGGTTGTCATCCGGGTCAAAGTAACGCTTGTTTGTGTAGTAATTCTTGTATGTGTCGAACTCGACAGCAATAATTTGATTAGATGAGTCTCCGTCAGTTTGTTCCGTTAAAGAGGCCAAGCCACCGTCCCGAAGCGTTCACAGGCGGTTCAAAGTGGAAGAGGTCATGAAAAAACCGATTCCATCGCCTGCCAAACTCCTGTTACTGACTTTGTTAATGACGAATTGGAAATGAGTGGAGAAATTTGCAATTAACTGAGAAGCGTTGTCCCATATAGGAATTGATTTATTGTAAGTGGCCCAGCCGAAGCTGGATTGAATGGTGCCAGTGGCTTGATTTTTGGTGAGTTGTATTGTATCCCCTTGGTAAATAAGCATCAAGATTCTTGTACAACTTGATGTCATTTTTAGGAGGGAAACAAAAGCTAAGGCTTCCTGCACCTGCTGAAGAGAAGAAATAAGTAGCGATAAAGCAGCAGAAGAAGCTAAGGTTTGCCATGCGCAGGCGGGAAAGGGTGCACACTGGATATGCTGGGCAACAATAGTATTTAAAAAAGATCCACTTTTCTTTTTGGATCATTACCCCACTTTTCTCGTCCAGAGAACCACTGTAATGGTTGTTTGCTTTCAACGTCAGATTCGTACATTTCCATATTGGATTTTACTAAAGCTGCATCCTAATTATCAAAAGGCCACCTCTTCCTCTGGTGCGGCGCATGTTTTTTTCATGTTTTGCATATTAAATTTGGCAATAAGTTAAGAACAAACCAGGGAAGGACTCTCACGGCCACCCTTGCCTATCCCAGTCACGCTTTTTTCTTCATTTTGATCACGTTGGATTTGATTAAATTTTAATTGCCAAGTAAGGAGTGTGAGGGCAACCACACCGTTTTGATATCGAGCATTTGACATATTGGATTTGACCATACCTAGGGGAGAGAGACAAGTAGATGTCATAGGAGTCCCTAATCAAATTTGAAGAGCTGGTCTTAATTTTAATGTGAAGGGTATATATTTGTCCAACTTTTTTACAATAATAAGTTGTATAAATATTTATATTTCATTTGACAAGATTAAAATAAGTATATATTTCATTTAAAAAAAAAGTTAAATATCTAATATGCAATATTTTTTGTTGAAGTATATGTAATTACATTATATTGTTATCATCTTATATTTTGAAACAAATATATGAAAAAATATATTATTCAAATGTTTGAGCAGGTCTTAAAAATGTTTAAGCCTCTCCTCCAAAGTGATTCTTGTGTATTCTGGGAAATCAAATCTTATATCAACCATAAAGATTTTATTTCCTTTAATCTCAATTTTTAGCTCAACTTTCAAGTTACAAAGGGTCAATACAGATTACACTCTAGTTTCATCTATGTTTGACACATTTTTACATCCATGAAAACCATATAATGATGAACCTTGTGTTGGTATCTAGAAGAATATTCTAATGAGATGTCTAGTTAAATTTTCAAGGTCATAAAATCTTCTTATAACCATCCTAAAATATATGAAAGCAGATCGAACTATTATTGTATAAGTCATTTTTAGTGATTTGAAAAGGTCGATTGACTAAACAGTGCAACGTCTCTAAAATCTAATTCCACATTTGATATCAGATTTTCGAGTAACTTGTCTCAAAACATCAAAAACAAATGGAAATCTTTTCACTGTAGGTGTGAATTTGATGGTTAAAAAAATTAATTGTTTGATAAAATACTTAAAATTTAATTTTTGATATTGTGATTTAAGAAATTGTTGAACATAATATAGGTTTATCTTACAATGTTATAATTCTAAGAATATTGCTTCAAGATACTATACTCTGATTTTAGAGTTTTTAAATTCTTGGAATCTATTATATGCTTTTGTAAAGGCCATAAAAAGGTAAAAAGTAAGTTCTTAATCATAAAATATCTTCGCAAAGGTTAAAAAAATACAAACCTTCATTTTAGGAATGTTATCCAGACCTTTTAACTACTAATTCACCTAAAAATCAATCAATCCACCTAAAAAACCATCAAAACTCCTTATCAACAAATAAAAATCATGAGGAATGGTGCATACTCACTAAACTAATCAAATAATTAATATTATAATAAATCATTCATATACAGAAAGAGTAGGTTTTTAAAATGAAAATCTCTCTTAAAAAAAAGATAATTTTATGTTCAGAATATTTACCCATCAACTTTAAGTGAAACGTAATAGGTAAAATATCGATCATAAAACAACTAAATAAAAAAATGTCTTTATGAGTATTTTCTTTTTGGACTTGCCTAACATTGGTAAAATTTGTATAGTCAACACATTAATGGTTGATTATGATAATATACCCATACTTTTCACAATCAAAAAACCACTGCACTAGTTGTTTGCTTTTAATATTAGATTTATAATTTTACATATTGGATTTTACTGTACATTATAAGAGTCCAAAGGTTACCTCTTCCTCTAGTGTGGAGCATGTTTTTTTCATGTTTTGCATATTAGATTTGACTATAAGTTAAGAACCAACCAAAGGAGGACTCTGACGGCCACCCTGGCCTGTCCTAGTGAAGCTTTTTTATTCATTTTTTTCCATGTTAGATTTGACTAAATTTTAATTACTAAGGAATGTGACATCTTCACACCATTTTGATATTGATCATTTAACATATTCAACTTGACCATACACAACATCACCTCATTATATCAAATTTAGCAATGAGTTGATGGAAGGTTTTCCAAACTTAAGTGAGGTGTAAAGTAATTAGACTTTGTTAGAAGCCACACCACCATTTTTATATTAAAATTTCATTTACTTTTTACTTTTTAGGTATGATCAAACATTGGCACATATATATTCAATTTTTTATGAGAATGGGACCATTAATTGAATACATTTATATTCATTGTTTTAAATGCATATGAAAATATGTTCAAACAAGGTTATAATAGAAAGCACATATATCATTAATAAATAATTGAAGAATCATTAGAGAAGACTTGAACAATGTTAACTAATTTTAAAAGTGCTATAATGACTCAATTTTTTATTCATGGTCTCCACAATTTCCTTATTGTCCGCACAATCCATAATGCACAGGGAGCTAGCCCTCCACCAAAGTCAACTATTGATAAGGAGCATGAGAACTCGTATCAATATTTTAAGGGAGTATTTGTATTGTCAAGGAGGATTTTTTTTCCATCATACATTAATATATTGAGAACACAAGTATATTTGATGAGTTGTGATCTTACAAGGTTTGAAAAGACATAACTACAACCTTAGCAAAGTAGGCATATGAATCCAACATTGAGTGCAAGTGGACTAATATGTACTTTAGTTTTTTAATGAAATTGAGATTTGTAATAAGTCAAATGAAATCATACCCATAATTAAAAATTAAAGATGTGGTTAGTAGAGGAGGATAAAAAGATTTAGAATACATGTTAGCACTAAATGACAACTTAATAATGGCATGGTAGAGTGTAAAACCTTACGAAAATCTTCCCCATCCCTATTACCTCTTCTACCGCTATAGGTAGTGATTAATTCCTAATTAATTATAGGGAGGCAATCTAATGATGGAATGGATTTCATACCAACCATACCCTACCTCCAATGGTTTGCCTCTAAGATGAGAAGAAAATTTAAATAACATGTAATGCAATTTTTAGTGACAAAAATTTGAGATAGATTATTTGAAAATGAAAGTCTAAAAAACTCACATTTAACCAAAAATTTATGGCACAATCATTGGATTGAACTACCCCGTATAAGATTTACATATTGATTTTTGGTAGGTAACAACATTTTTGGCCCAAAATTTGTGATAATTTTTTCTCAAATGAAGAGTATAATAGTAAATTAGATATCTAGCATGCTAAAATTGAAATTATATATCTATTAATAAAAGGTTCATAATATGTAATTTCTAGTCAAAAATCAAAATTTAACAAAAAATACTGCCTCACAAAAGAAAGTTGAGACCATATGCAAGAAATTAGAACATCACAAATAAAAACCTTTATACTTATTAATAATATATCCATATCAAACCAAAAAAATCCACACATGAATCCTTTCATAGTCATGCCACAAATATCTTCAAAAGTATTAAACTATAGTATATGTCTTGTTTGTTAAGACGCTCCAAAACTTCTATTTATTCTTAAATACATAGACTCTAGGATATTTACATATATGTAGTTTTAAACTTATCAATTGTAGGGTTGCCTCTAAACATCTTCCAAGGAAATCAACCAGGTATTCAGCTCGAGAATTGAATCACCATTCTTCTCATGAGAATGCTGATGATCATCATTTGTTCAATTATGCTCTTTTGTAGGATAAAACACTCCATTTTTAGGATGTGTCACCTAGCCTTTCTGAGTATGAGGTTGGATTGAATCCTCAGGAAACCTATTCAAATGAAGATCATCATATTCCTTCTTCTCATATAGATATGAATGCACACATCTCCTAAAAAAAACTAATATAAATAATCAAGATCTAGTGTTTTTAATGACAATTGATTTTCATTTCATGATCTCTTTCATGTATCATAAAATTTCAATGCTTAATACTTTTCTTGTTATTCAAGAACAAATAACTAGTAATTAGTAAGGCTAACCCAAGTTAATTAGTAATGTGTTGATGGGATTCTAAACACTTAGTTGAAGAGAGTAATGATGTTGACTACCTCTTGGCAAAAGCCATTCCTTGACAATTCCTTACAAAATATTTTGATGTTTGCTCATTTTATGACCATCTAATGCTTATTCATGAATTTATATCACTTGAGTAGATTTGTATCCCATATATTCTAAGAAGACTCTTTACTAATCTCAATGTGTTATTCATAGTCTATAATTCCAAAAGTGTCTTGAATGTATTCAGGACTGATCAAGAAAACTATATTTTTTTTAGAATTGAACACTTCTCATTTTGTAGGATTATAGTGTTTGACACATGCAATTGTAAGTTTTGGGCACTATAATGTAATAATAATGTTCACAGCTTAAGGTAATCCATAGTCATAGATTCTCTTTTTGAAAATTGTTTTTCCCTTGAATCTAGTTCTATTGTAAAACTATTACATATTGACATATTTAAGATTTGTGTCCATGATGTACTCATGTTATTACTCTAACATGAAATCAGTGTGACGTCTTGAAATTCATATTTTAGATCCATTCATGTTGATGTAGACATTGTAAAAAGTGGGAAAAATATAAAGAGATTGAAATATTTTCAAACTACAAATTTCTCAAAAGAATAAAAGTTGACAGATAAAGAAAACAATGTGTCAAGTCAAAGTCTCTGGGTTCACCTTCTACAAGAACAAAATTTGTGTAAATAGCTTGAAAAGGTCAGATTTCAAAACTAATTTTACACGATTTTCTTAGAGTCATTTTTAGAAATAAAATTTTGAAAATTCTCAAAAATTGAAAAAAAAAACTAAAAAAAGGATAACATTTAGTAATTTTGGGTTCTATAATTTATTTTGTTTTATTTAAAATCCTCTTCTTTCTTGATTTTCTTGAAAAGCATTTCACCTTTCTTGTTTCTTTTTTAAAACTACCTTTGGAAAATTGTAAAATGACTTTACATGGATATAGCGGGTTTGAGAGAGTATGTTTACATGTAAAAAGAGTACTTATAGTACCAAAAATTCAAATATGTGTAAGAAAGTCTACCAACAACAAAAACCACTTTCAAATCTTTTATAAACTATTTTTAGAGGGTAAAACTTCCTATTTCCATCCAATACCATGTTTTCAGCCAAAATCACCTTTAGAGGTTGATAAAACCACCTTAAAGGATTATTAATGAAGTTCCGGGAGGTTGTTTACATGTAAAAAGAGTTTTCAAAAGCCACCAGGGTGTAAAAGAGAAAAGCAAAGACCAAAACCACCTTCCAACTATCAAAACCACCTTTGATTCTTGGATACCATGAGTTTCCAGCCAAAACCACTTTTAAAAATGCGTTGGAACATGTTTTTTAATCTTGTAAAATTAAATTGAATGGCATGGGATCGCTTGCAAGGCATTGGAGCTTCATTTAAGATCTTTGAAATCATCTTTAAAAAAGCATTGAACTAGATATACATACATATATATATATATATAAACAACCAATGTTCATCTCTTGAAGCATGGTGCCATAATAAGGAATTTGTATTACTTGAAGGTGATGATAAATACCTTATTTTATATTATGAAGGATTTGCAATTGTCGATGGAACCTTGAATGAGCTTCTTGAAAATTTAATGACCAGCCAAATGACTTTATAAGATCACTTTCTTGCTTTTGAAAACTATTATTTTCTTCACTTTTTTGGAGCTATTTGAAGCATGGCACCATAGTAAGGAATTTGCATCTGTTGAAAAACATAGATGCATGCATAATTTTAGGTGTTGGAGGCTCCAAGAATGATTATACAATTTCAAACGAGCTATTGAAGCCTTAAAGATCAGCTAAGAGTCTTTAAAAATTCACCTTCTTTCTTGTTTGAAATTTTTTTCATTTTATTACCTTAGAAATCATGAAAACACTTGAAAAATATTGAAACCCACTTTATTCTTAAAAAACACTTGATGAATGAAAAAATAGCTTTGGAAGGCACTAAACCTCTCCTGGGAAGTAATGGCTCTAGAAATTTTAACAAAAGGAAAGAAAAACAATATTTATTCAACCTTTTCAAGCATGGCACCATAGTAGAGGTTTTGAGCTTCTTGAAAACATGAACGCATGTATATCTTCTTGTGTTAAAAGCTCTTGGATTAATCGTGTGGTTTCAAATGAGCTTTTAGAAATATTTACGACTTCTTCATGTATTTTTTCACTTCTTCGTGGTTTCTCGGAGATATCAAGGTTTCTTCACCACTTCTTTATTACTTCTCACTACGTATTTATGTTTATGTTGTTTCGACGTATGAAATAATATATTAACTCCTCCATAAAATATGTGCCCCAAAATAATGGAAGAATAAATATAGGGAATTAGGTAAGGGAAGTCAAGTGTTATTTTTCTAACTTATAATTTTTTGGAAATGTTTTTCAAATTATCTTTATGCGGGGATGTGTTTCAACAAGTCTATACTTTTTAGAAACTTACATGCATTTATAAATATTTGCATGTAAAACAATTTATTTTCTCTCTTTTTTAAATAGTTATTAAAATAAAAATTAATTAAAACTATTTTATTTATTATATATATAATTATAATGAATAAATAATAATAATCTCTATGATATCAAATGATGGGGAAGTGAGAATTTTGATAGTGGAACATGATTTTGGAAGTCAAGTGTCATAATAGAGGGAATATCTATTACAATAGTGAAGAGAAGTGTTGTAATAGAAATCAGTCAAACAATTACATTGACAAAGTCTCCAATAGGTGTTTCAAATGATCAGTGTGAAAAATTTGTTATATGCATGCCAAAATTTTCCTACAAAATTTTAGGTACAACATGCTAGTAATTACCTTAATGACATTTATGATTCCTACATTATGATTTAAGGTCAAATAATTCATTTCAAATAGAATTTTTAAGTAATTGAAGATAAGATAATTATACTTAATTTATATTATTAATTAAATTAGCTGGATAAACTTAACCATTTAAATTTCATAATTATATATTTTCAAACACATATTTATATTTATCAAAAATAATATATAATGTTTAATTTAATATTATCTCTCTCAAATACTCCCCTATACTTAAATAATTGGCAATAAATATTTTATTATATATTCAATGGTTATTGGACATTACCAAAACCTTGTAGAAAGGTAACTTAAAACATGGAATATCTTGCTTTGGTCATCAGTCACCTTTGTCATGTTATTGTAGGATTTTTAATTTAGTTTTAATATCTATTTAAATATTCATCATTAAGAGTTTAAAATCATCCCAAGCAATAGTAACATACCTAATATATCAATTAAAACTTAAATAAATATAAATAAAAAATTTGTTGTATAATCTTTCATCGAAGTTAGAATGAGATCACTTCTTGCATGGATGGTATGGAACACATGCAAAATGTGTTGTCCCATAAATATTTTTTCAACATCGTAATATTAATTCCCAAGAGTCATTTAAGATTGATCAACTATTAGGACTAGTAGGTCAGGGATACTTAGGGATAAAGTCATGAACTTCAGGGCATGAACTCTAAGGGATGGGAGAAAATTCTAGTTAGTCTCACTATGACTCAACATTTTACTATGTTTGGATACAATAAAGTTGACTTGTCAAATATAGAATTATATCCATAATCAATGTATACATGAAGTATACATTAAGATTGTATTAATTCATGTCTCAGTTCACTATCATATTTTCATCCTGCTACATGGAGTGGTTGTAGTATTGACTCACTTAGGTTGTGATCTCTTTCATATTATTGAATTCATATATATTTTTCACATCAAGGATAGGGCCACTCTTAGTGGATGAGAGGTGTGCATGTGATCCGAAAGGTTATATATGTGTAGGTAACACCCTTTATGATACTCTCCCTCTCTACCTCTTATATAATTTTTTTCTATCTATAGTGATGTTTTCTTGCTTCTTCATGTTCATGTAAAGGGAAAAAATGGTTTTATTTATATTATATTTATTTATTTTGAAAAATATATATTCAAATGATGCTATACTATCAAATATTTAATTATGATGATATTGAACAATGTAACTAGAACTAAGCTAATATCTCATGTCGTCTTTCTGAAATATGATTTATGAATGTTTATAGTCCTTTATTAAACAAATTGGATAATTATTATGTACCATAATGCATGATATATGAAAGTGTACTTGAATTAAAACATATGAATTAATGTTATAAGCTATTAAAGTTTTCCAAATGTGATGCATTTTATTATTTCAATTACTTATTATTATTAAGAATGCATGTTAAAATCAAAATTAGTTAAGAAAAGCTTTCAGAGAGTTATTCAAAAAAATGATTTGCAAGTGTACCCTGAAGGGTTTGTCATAATAAAATATATTAAAATGGAAAAGGTGTTAATCACCAAGTGAATGCTAGAAGAGGATAGTAGTATGTTTAAATCACAAGTGGAAAAACCTCAAAATCTTGAAAATATTGGATGACATGAATGGCAAACCCTCAAACAAACCATTCACACTCTAATAAGAAACAAGGTAAGGAAGATAAATATATATGAAACACAAATAAAATAATTCTAATATGCAATTTTTAGGATAGAAATGAGAGAGAATAAGCTAATAAATAAATTGGAAGAGGCTAAAACATGGGCACAAGTAGTAAAGGACTGAGGGGCAAGAAAAAGGAATTGATAGAAAGAAAAGTTAAGAATTAAATGATAAAAGAAAGAGAATTTCATGATAAATTATCAAATATGATTATCAAAGGGGGTGAAATAATATGGATAATAAGAGGATACAAATAGATTAACAAGGGACTTCCTTTCTTACCAACTATAATTGAAGGGATAGATCAAACAAGTAGAAGTTGGTAAGTCTAGAGAAGGAAGAAGAGAGAGGCATTTTCAAGTCACATTGGTGAACTTTGAGGATAAAACAAGAATACTAAAAAACATAGGGATGCTAAAAGTATCACACTATTACTTAAGTCTATACTTAATATTTATGCAACTATAATATAGAAATAAAAAGTAGAAAAAGGTAAAAGCATGAAGTAACAAAAAGAAATGGGCATACCTATACAATGGGAAATCCTACGTCACAGCTTGATAAACTCTAAGTAAATAGGGAATATGGCCTACCACAGAGCATCTCACAATGAGATGGTGGAATTATATATGCTACCCTTAAATAATAAGACCAAAGTTAGGGCCCATAGCATAGAGATATAATCATTCTGATTGAAACAAATGAGCATGATGGGTGCATGAAGGATGCACAACATAGAATTTTGAAGGATACAAAAAGGAAATAGTGTTGAATAAAGTAGTAGATAATGTCAAAGTGTATATAGGAATAATAACATTAATAAATGAATCATGGGGTAGATGTATTAGAATATAAAAATAAGATGAAAAGAAACAATACATATGGATAAAAATCATAGAAAATGGCACAAAGATTATCATACTTGCATGTTATTTTTCAACAAATAATTTAATATTCTATAATAAACATGATCTAGACCATGAATACCCATACTCATCCCTAAATAGGGAAATCTCAAAGTACATTAATATTGGAGAGATTGTGTTAATAACGGATACTAATGCAATAATATCAAACAAGTAAGCCAACATTCGAGGATGTAATGAAGATATAGATATGAATCCTCTTTGGATGGAAAAAGACTAAAATAATAAATGGAATTTAGGAGTTCAAATGATAGGCATGGACCTATCACACACTTCGTAGAAGAGCTACTAGGTTTATGTATCATACATGGGTTAGTTATTTATAATGGCATGAGTAAATGGGAAATTTTTGAAAATTATCCATGCAATACACATAAAGGGCATAGTGTAATAGATTATGTTATAGAAATTCTCACAAAATTCTATACCTAGAATTTAATAACTATAAGTAGAATATTATCTTATCAAATTTAAACTAGATCAAAACCTAATTTTTATAAAACTCAAATTACAAAGAGATGATCAATAGGATAAGCATGTTTAGATCAATCAAATTAAGTTTCTACTTAAAGGAAACATCCTCTAGTCAGAGGAAAATCAGTAAGATTTTAGAATAGAACTAGATAATAATATACAAGAAAGGGAAAATAATGGAGTGTATAACAATGGTATATAGTATATAAAGGTGAGAGGCTAATGACCACCATTCAAAATGCACTAATAATACAAGAGAGCTAAAACTAAAAATTAGGAAATAAATACTTTCCTAATAAAATTGTGGTATAATGAAGAATGGAAGACATCATGAAGATCATTGAAAGAAGTAATATGTATAAAAAAGGAAAATAAGAAAGCATATGACCAAATGGTAATGGAAACAATAAGAGTATACAAAAAATCAAAGAAATAACTGATTTAGTTAGGAAAATAGGACCCAAAAAGATTATATAGGGAACTTTGTAAGGAAAAAAAGCAATTGAATAATAGCATAACTATAAACACTATTTTTGAATTATATAACACCTTAGTGTTGTATACTTGAAAAGTGTAGACCTTGGCTATTCCTTTCAGTTCTAGACCTTTTTCTATTGTCAAAAAGTTCACATCTACTAGTTCTCTATGCCAAATTGCTTATCTCTTAGTCTAACCAATATTATTATGATGACTCAGACCTATTATCAAGCTCAAAATATTAGAAAATTAATTATTTTATGTTTCTAAGAATTTAGACTTATGCCTATTTTCCAACTACCTTGACACTTACATCCAATCAAATGCCTACGTTGATGTAAGTATTTTATCCCAATTCAAGTATCAATGCCCTAAAGTCATCTAATTTGAAAATAAAATTTATCCGTATGGTTGGCCTAAGTGATTTCATGTGATATATTCTCTAAAAGGATTGGTATATATACACGATCAATTCTCATTCATTCCTCACCTAGCATAGGCTAAATAAATCACAAAGAACTTATCAAAAACATTCAATCAAGCATTCAAGTGAGAAAATCTTGACTATTTTCCTCTATTTTCATATTAGTCATAGGGATAACACATCTATAGGTTTGAATTACTAAATGATCATCCCATGAATCATATTTGCTAAGTTACAAGTTAGATCATTATTGTACTTGCTTATCATATATTTCATCCTTATGCACACACAAGCCCACATGTATGAAATAACAGTTACATGAGTATGACACCCTCTTCTAAGTAGTGGATATGTAGGCAACATCCACTAATATAGGGGTATTTAGGGTTAGCTTGACATTATGAATCCACCAACCCATTTTTTCCATAGTCACTATGAAGATGAAGGAATAAGGTTTTACTATTTGATAAGGAGCAACAATCCATAAGCTAGATCTGAGCACAATAGAGCGAAGATGAAAAATCTAAAACATTCCATGTGGTTTCATCCAAATCTAATAGGTATTCCATAATATACACCTGTGTCCATAATAGACATAAGCATCATCATAATCATCCAAGGTTGATACAAGTGTTTGAGGTCACATGAGTCAAATTACAGAATCTAACAACCAATCTAGAATTTAGATCTAGTCTATTTCAAGCATGTTTCAGATTTAGATATGTATTAGCATTAGAACTAGCTAAGTGCCATCATTTTTTCTATTTATTTCAATATTAATCATTAGTTGTACTTATTATTTTTAGATTATCTCAATATTTAAAATCAAAATATTATTTATCTAAGTTTTAAAAATTAATTGCTCTATTATAGAGATAGTTTATCACAATTTTGACCTAGGTTATCTCTATCCCCTTTAAACCTAGATTCCTTAATCTATATTTTAGGGTTGAACATTTGGTGAACCCAACCTTTAGTCCCTGATCCTATATATTGATCTAGGGTTTCCTTCTCTCTATTTATAATTTAATAATATTTTACATGTTAAAAAAATAGATTTCATTTTATTATAAACATGTGTAATATGGATGCATCTATAGCCCATCTTTGGCTCTAATTTATGATTATAACTATGGTATGTTTTTATAATTACTTAATTAGACCTATTATATAAAAAATAGGCAAATTCACAATATAATGAGAGGGTCTTAAAACTAAATCAAAACTTAATCTCTCTTCATAAATCTTTTTGTAATACAATAGAGCTAGTATCTAGATGCCATCATGCCTGCTTTCAATAATTTTCTCCACATAGATCATATTCGAGTACAACCACTATAAATTACCCATTATTTACCCATGGATTATATTATACTATGCAGTCAATGTTTCACTACTCAAAAGGGTAAAAGTGTGTGATTATATTATATTATGCAATCCATATAAAATCTAAAAGATACAATCTTGTTGACCAACTAAGTAAGATACATTCTAATATCTCAATCCTCAAACTTCTAAATTAATTCACTATATATGAGGATGTCCTATATGAATCATTACATGATACCCAAGTTCTAAGTGATATTAAACCAAATTAATTTACAGGTATTATGCAAGAATTTTAAAATAGTGTAAAACTCATTGCCTTTAATCCAATAAATTTAACATCCAAGGATATCATAGACCAATATTTGTCTCTATTTATACAAGTAACTATACATAACAAGGTAATAAAAAGGGTGCTAATTGATAATGGATTGGGTATAACTATGTTTGTCATGACTTCCCTAACCATCATGGGTATTTACACTAACCTTATTCAAAAATTAATTATTCATATCAAGAGATTTGATATTTCACATAGCTCTCTAGTTGGCCAAATCATATTGGATATGACATTGGGGCCAAAATGGTTCCAACCAATTTTTATGTTGTCTCAATCATTACCTTATAATCTAATTTTAGTTAGTGTTAGCTAATCAGTCACCCATGACCAATGATTGTTCAAAACCAACTAAGTCATCTAAACTTGAAGTGGTCTTGTTGAGAATCATGTTGATGTCATAATTTAGTGTTGTATGTCAACTCAAAGTCTAAATAGGGTCGTATTATGATGTCAAAGTCCTTCTGTTTGTCTTATCTAGTTAGTTTCATACCATGATCTTTGAATAGGTCTTTTGTAATGTATTTTACCAAAGTTTAAGGTAACTTTTAAGGTTTTTTTTTAAAAATCAAGGTACACTTGATCCATGGTGAAGACATGGAGATGGTGATTATCCAATAAAGTAGCATGCTTCAAGATGGATAGGTGGACCTAAAAATCAAATCTATTGAAGATAGAAACATTTATATTTCAAGACTTTGGAGAAGTTAAGGTACTTTTAAAGAGATTAAGGTTTCCATTATTTTGTCTTATATTGCTTATTGCAATGTTGTAATGTAACTCCTTGAAAAAACATCAAATATGAAGGTCTAATATCATTTATAGAGGTAAAAAAGGGTATTTTAGGTCATATGACACTTGTTTAATAGCATCTAATATCCCTATTACCCATATATCTTGGTTAAGATGTTATAATACTCATTTTCCAACATTAAATCACATTTGAAACTACCCCACTCATCATTCTAACATATAAACAATTTAAGTAATGAAGATATAACAAGGAAAAGAATATGAAAATATTTTTTTACATTAAACCATCATCATAAAAGACAAGAGGAACTCCATGGCCACCTAGTTCATATCTCTAATAGGGTATTTTGGCAAGATAAACAAGTTTTATTGCTGAAGAAAGGCCCGTGAATGTCTCATGGAAAGGGTTTCAAACTAAATATCAATTTATAAGGCTCTCCTTGTCTTTATCCATACATATTAAGCTCAAAAAAATGAAAATATATAAGTTATGGGACCAATAAATATATAAACCCATTCAACTTTTCCATTAGGTCATTGACAGGCCCAAAGAGGTCATTTTGATATGGTTGGTTCATAAAGGAGGGGATATTTCAGACCAAATACTATTTTTGGATGTTTAACACTTATATTAGCCTCAAATACAATGTAATATTTTTGGTATTAAGGGTAAAATCTTTATGAATCATCATTAAGAAGTTAAACCTCTCTAAAACCCTCTTAAACCCCATTATCATAGTTTGCTCCTTGAAATGGAAGGTCTATACTTGGTGAATACATGGAAATTTTTATAAAGTGTCTCTTTGAGGTCTAATAATCCATGCAACACCAAAATTGGAACAAACTTACAATGACCATGTTGATACTAGTAAGAATATCTTTTTGTTCTATTGTTTTGGGCATGACAGGCAAGGTGGTATAGGGTTGTGAAGTATTTATAGATTGAACGTGCTTGAAGGAAAGTGTAAATGATGTTTAATACTTCATATATGCATAATTTAATCTCCTAAACCATATAAAATAAAGGTTAACATGTAAAAAAGAGTGGAATATGCAAGTATAGGTCTGCAAGGTTGAGAGAATGTAATCTTTGGGCATGTTTGACACTTATAAAGGGTTTTGGGCTTAGAAAGGAATCCAAAGCATATGATACAAATTCATATCAGTCCCTCACCATTAATTAGATGTTCCACTAGTTGAATTCACTCCCAAAGTGGTTTTATTAAACTAATCCAAACATACAGTCCTTAAGTGAGAGAAATATAATCCTATACGTAAGCAAATATGAGGTTTCAAGAGTAGTACCTTTTGGAGAAAAGTTTTAGACATTCAAGGGAGGTATATTAGGAATAAATTTTTGATACTACATGTTATATCAATGAATTATATCCTACAGTACAAGGAAATAAATGCAAAATACAAGCTACATATAACAATGACAAGCAAAAGGACACATTACATAGAGATTACATGGAAACCTTACAATGTGCAAGGAAAAACCATGGGAAAAATGGTAGATCTAGACTTAATATTAAAATAATCATAAAAGTCTCATATACAATATATCCTCCATAGAAACTCCTTCAGTACTAACATACAAGCACTCAATGCTTCCACCTAAAGCATTCAAGTTGTGAACCAAGCATAATCTAGCCTACAAGATCCAACCTCCAAGCATGCAAGCCAAAGGCTTGTATGTATTCTTTAATAGGATTATTTATAAATATAAATTCATGATTATTAATAGCATTTAAAACATGAGATAGAGAGAGAGAGGGGGGGGAGAGAGGATGAATAGTGGCACAAACAAATTTTCCACATTCTATATGGGGTAAACAATGATAATCAAAAGTTGTCTTTCTTCATGTGGAAGGGTCAAAAAGTGTTACATACACTTTATAAAAGATCCAAGACACTTCCATGTGCCTCCAAACATTGTCTCCCACTCCACAAGTGAGGATAAATAACAATATTAAATAACTTGTCTTTTTCTTCCATGCACCAAAGTCCTAAAGGTGTTGCAATCACCTTTTAACTTTCTCCACACATTTGAATCATGAGTTCCCTTAGAAATTTGACCCATACCAGTCCTTTTGTCTTTTTCACCATGTGACACCACCCATGTGACTACCAAGGACAACCCATGTGCTTTGGTGGAGTGTTATGCCCCACTTCCATTAGATCAACTTGATCACTCATGGGATACCCTCTATGGGCCCCTTCTAAATCACCACTAAGCCACATCACTAACATCCACATCACCATTAGGACATGTCATCATGAATAATGACCATGAATATTGATTCATGAATAGGGACTATGAATAGTGACTTCACATCCTAACATTCTCCCACTTGAAGTCAATATACACAGGTTTTTACTACACCTGAGTATTTTGTAACTAGCTACTCATCAATGCCTTCTCTTTCTCTAACACAAACCACTTAGAATTTTTCTTTCACTAATAAAAATTCTCTATCTTGACCATCCTTATCAACATCTACTCCTCAATATTATATTACAACACTAAAGTAACTAATCACTTCTCCACACCATAGACCAATCCTCCAATAGGATTCTACCATGAACCACTCACAACTCCCACTACTTGGGAATACCTAGTTTAGTTCTCACCATGGCATTATGAGGTTTTCTATTCATGATTAATCCTATACATAGGACATAACATGTCTTCTCCTTTTCTAGGACTCTCCTAGGAAGACAACTCAAAAATGTAAGAAGTGGGGTACTTCCTTACTCTCACATCCTTTCGAATATCCATCCTTGGTTTGCTCCTCTTATCACCTTTATCTCATGAGTCCTAACTGAGCCATCACACTAGTGATCATATTGGATCCTACACCAACATGTCACAACTCATAGTAGAAACTTAGGCTACAAACTTGGCTCTCCATGAAGGTACTGGATATCTTATAATATGTGTTGTGCTTATACTAACCCATATAGTGAATTATTTAACATGAAAACTAGCTAATTTTTTCCTCAAATATTTTTTTCCTTATCTTTCCCTAAGAGATATCACCCTGTAGGAATCACATTGCTCCATCTCCTTGAACAACAACTAGTGCACCTACCACTCTTTATAGTAGTGAGGAGATAATATCTCATAAAATTCAACACTAGACTTCTCCACATAGCCTCTATTTATCATCATGATACAAGTGGACCAATCACAGCTCCAAGGAAATCATTGTGCTACTTGTTACATCACTTCACCTCCTAAGTTTTTGATCCAACATCTAAAATGCACCCTACTCTACCAAATTTTTCCAAATACCATATCATGTGCCTATAGTGTTAGTTCATGCATAGATTTACCTAGCCAATTAACAAAACCATATACTCAACACTATAGCACCTTTATTTGAATGGTCAACACTGACCTTCTCCTTTTAGGAACCCTAGGCTTCATTTGCTCATTTTCATCTTCATCTTCCTTAGCTACTTCAAAATAAGTATAGCTTTAGGTTTGTCTGTACCTCCTTCCTTTGTATGGATTTGTCTTCACTATAACATCTTGGCTAAAAATATGTGGTTAGTAAGATACCACATCAAAACCCCTTCTATTTATTTCCAAGAACTAAAACAACGTCACCACCTTGTCTTCACCTCCTCCAAAGGAGTTCATCTTGCTCCTCAAGTTATATAGTTGCTTCTCCAATAATAAGAACATTATGTAGGCTATTAACTTGTCTTGAAAATCTTTTTTAGCTTTATCATCTACTCATATGTGGGTTTCTCCTTGGAATCATGAAGATATTAGGCTTCTCACAAAGAGATCCTCCACCATGATCCATAGAGAGATACCTACCAAAAATAAAAAACCTTTTTTTTTTCTTTTTTAATCTATACTTGGTCTCTCCTCCTATCACAATAGCTTCACCTTGCACACAATCATCTAATAACATAAAACACTCACACACATGGATTTTTTCACCATGGCTCTAATACCATATGTTAGGAATAAATTCATGCTACTACATGTTATATCGGTGAACTATATCCTATAGTCCAAGGAAATAAATGTGAAATACAAGATACACATAAAAATGAAAAGAAAGAGGACACGTTACATACAAATTACAAGGAAACCTTACAATGTGTAAGGAAAAACCATGGGCAAAATGGAAACTCTAGACTTCATATTAAACTTAGCATCAAACTCTCTTCTAAAATAACTTTTCTATAACAACTACTTTAGTGCTAACATACAAGCACTCAATACTTACACCTGAATCATTCAAGTTATGAACCAAGCATAATCTAGCCTACAAGATCCAACCTCTAAGCATACAAGCCCAAGGCTTATATGGATCCTCTAACATGATGAATTAAAAAGAGAGCTTCATACTTATTAATAGCATTTACAACATGAGGAATAGATAGGGTAGAGAGGATGAAAAGAGGCACTAATAAATTCACCACATTCCATGTGGGGTGGAAAATGATCATCAAAAGTTTTTTTATTTATTTTCAAGGGTTAAAAATTGGTTCATCCACTTTAGACAAGATCCAAGCCACCTGCATGTGCCTTTAAACATTGTCTCTCACTCCATAAGTGAAGATAAATAGTAAGAGTAAACAATTTGTCTTTTTTTCTTCCATGTGTACACCAAAGTACCAAAGGTGTTGTAATCACCTTTTTACTTTCTCCACACATTTGAATCATAGAATCCCTTATAAATTCAACCCACACGAACCCTTTTGTATTTTACACCATGTGACACCACCCATGTGACTACCAAGGACAACCCATGTGCCTTGGTGGAGTGTTATGACCCACTCCCATCACATTAACCTGATCACTCATAGATACCCTCCATGGGCCCCTACCACATCATCAATCAGTGACATCACTAACCATCCACACCACCATCAGTACAAGGCATCATGAATAGTAACCATGAATAGTGATTATGAGTAGTGACTTTACATCCTAGTAGTGTATAGTGCACTCATAACTAATTTAATAAGTGTACAAGTCCTTGAAGATCATCTTTGATGGAATTTGTAGGTGACAAGCTTTAGGCTATTATTTTAAGCATTCTTGAATAAGGTCTTTAAGAGTTGAAGAATCAAATAACATATATATCAATAAAGGATAAGTTTACAATTCATTATTCATGTGTATATAATGATTATAAATCTCAATAAAATGCCCAAACTCCTTCATGATCATGCATGATAAAGATGACAAAAGATGAAACAAATGTGGTATACATGTACAGGTGGACTATACTAAGACTGTAGTCTGAGATGATAGGTTCTTCAAAAGTACCTATATGTTTTCTCACTTAAAAGAGTTTTATATCAAGATAAAATAACTTCATTGTATCCCCAAGGCCATTTAATATCATCAAATTGAGAGAGATCAATCATATGGCAAGTTTGAAGTAAGTGTTAAAGTCTAGAATAGGCACTTACAGGCCTGTGCATAAAGAATGAGTATAAAAATGTAGGATTTGTATTAAAAATGAGGTATTAATGATCAATAAGGGTTTTGAAGGAACTAAAAAAGTTTCAATAATGTTTATACCTCTTGAAATAAGAGGAAACCATCAATTTGAGTCAAAATATTTTGAAGAAGGTATACAAGTCCTATAGAGACATAGAGACCAATTGTGCCTTGAGATTCAATATTTAAGAAACCAATAAAATATTAGTTTATTATTATTTAATATGATCTACTAAATCTCATGAAAATTTTCAAACAAGTTTCAAAACTTCCATGACCACCCTTGTTGGGAGAATGAACACAGTTGTGTACAGGCAGTTTGAGAAGAATGATTCCTTAAGCACTTTGTTATGTAGATTGAGGTTTTAAAAGAATATTGATAAAGTGGGAACATCAAATAATGTATATATAAATACCTCAGCTACTCCATTCTAATTTGGCTAAACCCTCTAACTCATAACAAGCCATCTATAGATCAAATGACCGAGAGAATAGTGAGAACATACATGCTTAGCTTGACTATGTCAAGTATGTGAGTAAATTAATGAAGGGAAAGTACAAGTTTGGAGTGAATATTAGGTTTTTAAAAGTCACTCAAGATGTACAAAACACTGGTGAAGGTTTATACATTCATTATATGCCTTGATATGAATAGAAAACACCAAAAAGAGGTCATTAGGGTCAAGGTTGTTACACTACCTACAAATCCCAGGCATAGGTTGATTAGGTGTCAAGAATGTTTGAAGGTTAAAATGACTTATAAATATATATTCAAACCTCATAATACATGAACCAAGCCTAGAAGAATCATCTCAAGCAAAAAATTAGCGTAGAGGAGTTTTCTTGGTCAAAACAATTAGCTTCAGTAGACACCTATAGGCTTATAAGGCTCAAGAAGATCATCTTGCTTGTGTGGGAAGTCTATTAAGGAATTTCATGGAGAAAATTTCCCTTAAGTGAGGTTGAAGGGGTAATTATACTCCATGTTCTTAGTATTTGCTAGCCAATCAAAGGAATGTAGTTTATGAATGTTTATTAAGAAGATAAACCCCTTTAAAGCCCCTATAAAGCCCTCAAAGAAGCCTGACGGAGATAAACACTGTAGAAATGTTATTAATACACACTATTTGTCTTAAAAACATCTAAATGACATATTTATGCCTCATAGGTACATGTTAGAGCAATAAGTTGGTGCATGTCAAGGGAAAGTGATAAGAGAGAGGCCTAAAACTACTATTATGATTGATTTGCAAAGGTTTGAGTATATCTATACTTATTAATTTATTGAATAGGATTTAAAACATTATACATAGGTTTCATAATCTTTCATTATTCATGTAATATGCCTGCATGGTGATGTGATAAGTTTTCGAGCAAAAAACTAAGTCATCAAGAACGTTGCCTTCTTGGTTGCATAGAAAAGCAAGATTGTAGACCTTCTCAAGGTCACCAATAGTATTAAAAGTGTTATGAAACTCCTATAATAACCTAATGGCATCCTTTAAACCTTATAAATTTCATGAACAAACCAATTTCAATGGCTATAAGCAGAATAAAAGAACTTGTTCATATGCAGTTCAATGGGCATGTTTTTGAAGACCTTCAAAGAAGCCTATAGGATTTATCAGTTTATTAAAACTTACATAAAAATGAACATATTCTTAGATACCCATAATAATTCCTAAAACATATTAAACCTTAGTGCTAAGAGCATGGGATATGGACAAGGTCTTAAGGTAGTCCTCAAGTCTACTTGAAACTTCTATTTCAAGAATTCATAGCCCTCTTCAAATCTCTTGCCAGTAGGTTTGTAAGAATATTTTGAATATGGTTGATAAGATCAGAAAAATATTATTTTATCTTCTAAAATTCCTACATGGATCTTACAATATTGTCATGATAACCTTCAAGAAAACATTAGATCTAGTATGAGAGGTGTGCTGATCTTCATCACAGTTTTTGGATCAATAAAATTTGACATGGAACTAAAATTCCTAATGACAAAGAGCATAGTATAAAAGGTCTAAATTTTTAATATATTTCTCATCAAGATAGTATATTAATTCCAATAAGTTTAAGAAACCCATGTGTTAAGATAACAAATTGTAACTCCTTCATCCAAGAAAAGGCAATTTCAAGTGAAGAGAGATGAGTTGTAGGAGTTGAAGAACCACTTCTACACCAACTCTCATGAGATCATCATCAAATAAAGATAACACATTTTGAATAAAAATGAATATATTTGGTATATAAAACAAGATCAATGATACATAATACATGTAAAAATATTGAGTACAAGTTTTCAAAGATTCAAATAAATGTAAAAAATAGATTTTACAATAAAGTACAAGTTTTTAAAGCTTTTAAATGATTCAAAAATCAATCATATGATAGTATTATCACATTAATACATATTTTATGGGCATATGACATGAATATTCACTTAATTATCAAATACTAAAAGTATAGAATTATACTCACTTGAATGCATATGCATGGGCATGTGAAAGGCAGTTACAAGTTGTAAACTTACAATTGAGCACATAGATGCATAAAATTTTATATTTACATATATTAGGGGGGTCATTCAGGATCATGCTTATTCAAATATGATAAATTAAAAGTTTCAAAGTTTAAGGTTTCCAAGTTCAAAATATTTAAATTCAAATAAAATTCTATGAGCAATGTGATCATGATGGGGGAATGAATATCCTTCATTCCCTTTCGATCATGCAAAATATAATTTAGATCTATCTACAATAGTGAGATTTTAATTTTTTAGGGTGATGTATGTTTTAATATAGTGACACTTAATAGCCTTTGTATCACATCTAGCTAACCTAGCATAGTTCCACCTTGTTTTGGATCAGTACATTTGGTATTATTCTTCATTCATGAGAGTTAGGATAATGCATCTTTTCAACTCATGAGCTTGATAAATATTGAAATTTAGACTTGATAAATGTTGATAATACCTTAATTCAAATTATCCAAGTGATTTAATAAGGGGGAATTTTTCTCCATCATCAATTATAGGTTACATGGAAAATGGGTTTCAATTACATATATGTGTACTTACTCCTTGCTATATTTTGAATTTTTCAATTTTTAAAAGTTAAGCTTTTTTTAATTTCAAATTCACATATGACTAATTTATGAGTTATTGAAGGGTTTAATAAATTTTACTATACTACAAATTTTAAGTATCTTCTCATGGAAAAGGTATTTTGTATACAGTTAGGTTCAACTCTTTCTCCTATACTTTGGAAATTTCATTTTTAGTATAAAGGGGGAAAATGTAAACACATAAATTTGGTCACAGTTACTTGAAAATGTTAATTCTTGACACATTCTAGACCACATGACTTGTGCACAAATATATGACTCTTATTTGCCATTCCTCTTAAATATTTTTCTATATGCGAGATTGACACATTGATTGAATAAACCAATTATTTTACAATTTCTTATATTTGTTCTTCTAATCTCCCTATAAAATATATTCTAACCTAATTTATAAATTATTTCACCTTGATTACTATATTTATGTGGGTTTGATTCACCCTAAAAATATAGGAGACGTGTAATAGTTATTTAGAATTGCTAGTTATAGTGGTGTGTGTGTGTGTGTGTGTGTGTGTGTGTGTGTGTGTGTGTGTGTGTGTGTGTGTGTGTGTGTGTGTGTGTGTGTGTGTGTGTGTGTGTGTGTGTGTACATATGTATGTATGAAATACTTTTTAATTATCTTATCTTGACAAGTTTCATGTTGGACATTTTGGGTTACATATTCAAAATTTCCCGTGAAGAAGCATTATGTTAGCATTTGATAGAGTTGTACATCCAAGTGGTCATTATAAGTAGGAAGGTTATATAAAACCTCAAGGTGGCATGTTTGATCAAAGTTGAGGTGGTTTTTAACAAATTTAAAATGGAGGGAATGCCCAAAACCAAGAGGGAAGTTATAACTAGGAGATTCGATTCAATCAAGCTAGAGGGTCTAATCAAGGTGGAGTAAGCTTATGGCATAGAGAAAGAGGTGGTATAATCAAGTGTTTTTATCCCAC
>JARHVA010000729.1:3767500-3777500 GCA_037957365.1 Torreya grandis
TTATCCTGAATACATACGCTTTGGTATATACATAAAGTTGAGTTCTTATTTTATAGCCTAGACATAAAATTATATATATATATATGATAAATTTACAATAAGTTAAGTTAATGTTTGTGTGCTTAGACCTCAATTTAAAATTTATTGATTGTAGCAAACCTTGACCTTTTGGAAGTAATAAATCAATTAGGTTTGCTAGCATAATTGATGGCATCTCTAGATACCATTGCAACGCGCCATAATCTCACATTTGGAAGTCTTTAGTTTGAAACGATTCCTTTTAATATTGACACTACATCAGGTAAGTTTTATCATTTGTATATTTTTAGTTGTACGTCATTAGGTTTTTTGAGTTTAATTGTAGAAAATTTTATTCTCATGTTTTTAATAAGAGGCAAGTAAAAATTGTAAAAAAAATCAACTTTTTTAATGAGACATATATTGATTTTCATTATGAGTGAGTTTTTTTGAGCTCTACACATTGGTAATATTATTTTTCCTTGTAAAATTGAACCTCTATAGATTTAGTGGGTAACATATCATTGTCTTTATTTCACATATAGTTCAACACATACTACCTTGCTACACCATAGATTAGATTCATGTTCCACTTCTTACACTATTAACTATCATGAGTGGAAAACCAAAGTTCAAATCTTATTGAGTAAAAGTTTACATCAAATCACTATGTATATATAAAAATAATAGACACTTTATGTAGAGAAGGTGAAGTGGTTTAATATAAATGACAAAGCCTATGGTTTATTGTGTTTGTCGATGTCTTATGATCTACTCTTTCATATTAAATCTAATAGTACTCCTAATGAAGTTTGGACCACATTAGAAAAAAAATGGAAAGTAGTACATAATGAGGGGTCATGAGTTGGATAATGAGCTCATCATTTTGATCCAAGGAAACTTTTATACTATATAAAACTTCTTCACAAAGTTCAAATCACTCTAATTACAATTAAAACTTTTCAACATTAACAAAAAAGACGATCAATTAATTCTTTCCATCTTTTCCAAATTGGGATCTAACTATTTTGTCAACACCACCAAGCATGCATTTAGAGCTACATGGGCCATGCCATCCTTGGATGACTTTACTAATGACTTGACTCAAGAGAAAGATAAGCTTATTAAAATGGGTACACTTAAGTCATCTAAATTACATGCCTTAATCATGAGTCATTGCAAATAGAAAACTTTCAGTAGCAAGGAGAAGAAACAAAACAAGGACCCAGAGCAAAGAAAGAGTCAAAAATATGATGCTAAGTCTAAAGCATCAAAAAAATTATCTTCTTCAAATGGTAAATTTAAGAAAGAGTGACTCACATGTGCCTACTAAAATAAATTTGAGCATGATGAAACCAAGTACATGAAGAATAAGATTGACCAACTGATAAAGATACTCGAAAAGTACAATATCAGTGTTACTGATTTAAATTAGAGTTCATTAATATAGGATTCTTCTAATGTCAAAGATAGTAAAAATGGAAAAGATAAGGGTAAATCACTTGTTTCAATTGTTTCCCATGTCACGATCCCATATTTTCATATATATGTTATTATTTCTTTATTACTTGATACTAAATTGGTTAGATGTTGTTTAATTGGATTGTGTTGTACCTATTGTAACAATGTTGGATACGTACTTATCTTATGATTAATTATATGATGGATATATTATTATTATATTGTTAATGATTTTATGATCTATATGGATTTACTGGATTAAGACAATGTATTTTTGACATTTTGATGGCTACAAATTGTCTATAAGTTAGGCAAGTTAATGGAGGCTGTAATCCTAAAATAGTGTTTTTGAGCATATATATATATATATACTTATACTATTATACTATTATTGATTTTCCTTCAAATAATTTTATTTAGTTGTTAATTATTATTATGTGTTTTTTGGTTGTAGTCGTTGTGTATGTTTTGTCTATTATACCTTATCAGTTTCATTATAGGTTGTTACTTGTCATTATTATTCATTATTTTTTATTAACTGTTGCCAACCACCACCTTTCCCATACTTGCATATTCATTCTTTATTTCCATAGAATATATTTTTTCTCCATTTAATTTTACCAACGTATTCAATTCATTCTTAGACCTAAGCAAACTACCTAGACTTAACCCCCTTGGAAACCTTGTCACCTTTGCTACCCTAACACCCCCTTTGACCTTGCATCTTGTCTAAGTTTATGTGGCGTATACATTTTAATGACTATATTAGTTTTGGTTTTATTTTAATGTGGCTTAAATCCTCTGATATTTTATCACATCGACTTAAGTTGATGGCTTGCAAAGGAAACAAGTTTACCTCATTAATTGAGGAAGGTAAAATTATGGTGAAGGTTTGAATGAGCATCCACATAATTAGTGGTTAACCTGACTTAATTATCCCTAATCTTATTTTCTATTTGTTGGTGGGGTGCTTTGTCATAGTCTTCTCGACTTGCCATTAATTGCAAGGTTGGCAGGATTGCATTGGGATATGCCAAACTTCTCTCTCCTCCTAGAATTTAATGAAAAGTTGATGGAAGTATGGGGAATGGATATAAAGGTATGGGAAGAGTGAATGACACAAAAAAAATGTTAGGAATTTTGGGATTCTTGGGTGAAAATAGTAACCAGTTGCCTGGTTTTAATGGTGGGCTGGTCTGTTGGAAAGAATACGATGGTTAGATGCATCTAGAGCTTGTTATTTTTTCTGGATTTTGTTGTGTTGTTCTCCAAAAATAAGTTTTTTTTTTGGGATCAAGTTACTTATTTTTATTGGGTATTATAATGATGAAAATATAATGTTGAGCATGTAGCCAGAAATCCTCAGATTTCCAGGTGCATGCATAGACTGAGTTAAATTATATATGGACATATTATTGCACAAAAACTGGCAATAAATGATAGATATATGTGTATATATCATGAAACCTACACTTATCATTATCATGCTCAGGTCAAATCTATGAATGAGTGTCTGGGATTATATTTTCTTGGGTCATCGTGTTACTTAATCGGCCTAGTTTCTTCCGTGTAACTGAGTTTCTTTTTATGTATTAACGCAATGAAAAAGTGTGTAAATTCTGTGTTGTAGTTATTACAACTGTGTTTTTCCTCTTTTTAAATATTTATGTTTATATAGAAAAGCCTAGGGGTTTTTAGTTGTTTTTATGTATAAATATTTGGGTTTTCATGCAAAAATTTCCAGTCTTGGTTATATTTGTTTCTATATTGTGGTTGTGTATTTCTTGTATTGTGGAATGTTTTTAGACCAAATCGGTATTCCTTTATTTCACTAAGATGTCATTTTCTAAAAGTATAGTTTAGACAGATCCCTATGTATTGATATAAAGTTGTATGAGAAAGATGGATCCATCGACATATATCAAGGAGAACGACTGTATATTTTACCTGACTATGTTATTATTTTATTTTCCATCTCTACTCCTTGCATACTTTAAGAATCCATTCTGTATTATCAATCTTGATTGTGTTGTTTCGTCTTTGGTTGTATGATTTTTCCTTGAGTAATATTGAACTGGGTGGTGAGTATTGGGTTTTTGAAGGACTCTGGCATTTCTATTTAATTATGTGTAGGAATTTTCTAAGTTGTGTGTTTTCATTTGCAAATATATAAATAAGATATTCATATATATATATATATATAGAGTTTCATTTTAAATTTTAAACGGTTGTGCCTTTGTGATTTCTGGGTTAATATGAGATGTTGTTAAGCTTGTTTTCCTTTTATAGACTTTGAAAATAATAAATCAATTGATTCAGTTTCAAGTCTGTTTTATATGTATATGTATATGTTTATGTTTATGTTTAGGTATAGGTATATGTATATATACATGTATGTATATACATATACATATACATGTATATATATATATATATATACATATACATAAATATATAGTTTCATTTATATTTAAACGGCTATGCCTTTGTGATTTTTAGGTTATTATGAGATGTTGTTGTTAAGCTTGTTTTCCTTTTATAGACTTCAAAAATCATAAATCAATTGATTCATTTTCAAGTCTGTTATATATATATATATATATATATATATATATATATATATATATATATGACTTGAAGCTGAGTCAGTTTGTTTTCCTTTTATAGACTTCAAAAATCATAAATCGATATATATATATATATGAATACACTTTCATATATTTGTATATATATAGATACACTTCCGTGTATCCTTATATATATACATATATATCTAGGGATACACTTTCATATATATATATAAGGATACACTTCCATGTATATTACATGGAAGTGTATTTCTAGATATATATGTATATATCTAGGGATACACTTCCATGTAATATATATATATATATAGGGATACATATACACATGAAAGTGTATCTATATATCTAGGGATACATTTCCATGTATATTACATGGAAGTGTATCCCTAGATATATACATATATATCTAGGAATACACTTCCATGTAATATACATGGAAGTGTATCCATATATATATATATATATATATATATATATATATATATATATATATATATATATATATGGATTGTTGTGCTTTTATGAAATTTGGGTTGCCCTTTTCGAACTATGTTTAGTTGACATTTGACCTGGGTTCCTTATAAATTTTGCTCGATCGATTACACTGATGGTAATTAGGTTTTGAGTGGATATGTGTGTGTGTGTGTGTGTGTGATTATAGGTATTTATTTAAATTAATGTTATATGCATCGGTGGTTGTGTTTAAAGGAATTGTGATCATATTAACCTTACTCAATTATTTGGAATACATAAATGGATATATTAATTTATCTGCCTATGTTTTGTATGGCTATGTGTTTAGATATGAATGGAACCTATTATTTGTGTTGGTCTATGGTCTTTGACTTAAGGTGATGTCTTACTTATCAATGCTTCAATTATAAATCTATTCTTTTGATTTTTTGACTATATCGAACGTGACAGTTATACTATGTTATATTGTGAGTGTTTAAGCTTGACTTAGATGTTTTAAGTTGGTTGAGTCACATTAATAATTATTGTTTCTATATAAATGAATTCTGGTTATACCCTTTTATTTTTGGATTGGAATATGTATAAATCCATTCCTTGACTAGACTGAAATAGTTACAGGTATACATTGAGGGTATGGATGTTTAAAAGATCGGTCAAAGTATTGGACGGGGTCCAAAAGTGACAAACTCAAAAATTATACAATAGATTAATATTTAATCCATTCTATATCATTTGATGGTCAGAATTAACCATCCTCACCCTTAACCTATACTTCAATGGGTGAAGTATTCTTGTCTCACATTGGAATAAATAAATGTTGCATATGTGTCTTGTGTGGTCATATCCTTGTGTGGAGTTTGATGTGCTCAGAATACATTATCCAGTCCTGATTATCACAAGCACCAACTTATTGATGGTTGGTGTGGTAAGGAAAACCAATGGGAGTCTCATAGGGTTAGTGGTGTGAGCTTATCCTGATCAGCTAGTTTGTGTTCAACTTCTTTATAAATGTTGTATGAAAGATGGTAACAATATGTTTATTTATTTGATCAGGTTAAGTTATTAATGTTAAGTTGATTTTCATGATTATATTATTGAATGCTAATGACCTTATGAATATAATCTAGAATGAATTATAAAAAGGTTAAAATAAATAATATTTATGCTGGTATAGGTATTTTGAAATTGTGTTATTTAATATTATTCTTTTGTTTATATAATATGGGTATCATTGATTATGTTCTAAATAACATATTGTTATCATTATACTAATTCTCATAATTCGAGAAATCTAATGTGGAAATAATTTGGTGTTATTTGACTAATGTTTAAAGTAAATATTTTTAATTATGTTCTTTGTGGTTAAAAGGGAATCACTTAGATAGATGTGATGAATTTACTTTTAGAAATGATTCTATTTTAAAATATATACTTAGATGTAAGTATAAAACTAATAAATAAGTTTTAAATGAGTAGTTACAGTTGTATACTTCTAAGTGAATATGAATTAATAGAAGGTATTGATTATTCTTAATTTACATGTAGATTTTTACATTAGTCACTTAGATCTAGAATAATAGATGAGGCTTGATATGGTGAAATGGATAGTTACAGCTATATATTTTTTTTAGTGAATGTGGATTAATAGAAGCTTTTGATTTTTCTATAATTATGTATGTAATTAGATTTAGAATAAGGGAAGTGTCTTAAGATAATTGGTTACTTTTAACTATAATTATATAATTGTGTTAGAACATCTAAACTTGTAGAAATACATAAAGTTGGGCTATGAGGAAAAAAGAAATAAATACTCCATTTTTATAATATAATTCAGATCTAATGGTTGTGTGTGAGGTATGCTTCAGTTTGGGTTATCATTCTCAACTCATTTTTAAGTTTGGGAAAATCGAAAGTAACTTGTAAGCAATTTAAGAACAATTAAATCTTAAGTGCAATAATAATTTTTAATACTTTCATTTTTACTTTAGTAAAGTTTTGATGAGGCTTAAAACAATGTAGATATACACATCATTTCATGTTTGCTAATACAAGAGATAGAGCTATGCTTTTTCCCCATTGAACTAATTTGCATAGCAAATTGTCGTGGCTACCAACAGAAGTTTATAGGAGTTCCTTGAGTGGAACCTTTTATTTAGGTTCCAATCATCTTGAAACTCATATAAACTTGTTTGGTTGGTTTCCTTGGCTATTGGTAATAAATTTCTTAAAATTTCCTTATAAGGAACCTTTTATTTGGTTTCTACTCATCTTAACCCTTGAATGAATCTTGTTTATTATTTTGATTTAATGAAATGAATATTTATCACCTTGTTGCTTATCTAGAAAATGCTACATGAGAATGAGTGATCTTTCTTAACAATTGTTTGAATTTATGATTGACTGTAGAAATTATTGGGTAATTCTAATTTAATTTCTTAATTATCTTACACTCTACTTTATAGCATTGGCTATGCCAATTAATAATAGTTGAATAGATTATAGATTGGAAATCATTGAGTGAATAATCATCCATGTTTGATACAAATGATGCTCTTACAATTTTTACTCAAAAAAAGATAAATCTGCAACTATAAATTTAAATTTATTGTGTATTTTGAGTACTTGTGTATATTATGGCTTATAAATACTTGGAGAATCTAACCAATAAACTATGAATCCTTAAATATAACCTCTTTATCCAATCCTTCCTTTAACCTAAACATCCTTGTGTGGATTAAAACCCACTGAGGAGAGTAAGGCATTTAACTAGGGTTAAGGACCTAGAAATGGTCCTATGAGGTCATGATGAGTACCACTTATGGAACTCAATTAATAATAGTGTATGCATACATTGATATGACTTGAATCTCATAATCCCTCTAAATAATAATTAGTTTCCCTATGGTGTCCTTTATACGTACTTACCTCTAGTGAATTACCTCAACTTCCCTTCCTTTGGTTCTAATCATGTTATCATGTAGTTTGTTAACATTTTTTTGTGTCAAAAAGAGGGTCTAACACATATCCAAAAGTGTAATCTGATAGATGATTTAAAATTTTATTGGGTGGTTGTTTCATCTAGTATTAGAGCCATGTTCTTCTCTAGGGAACTCTAATAATGAATAATTTTCCTATAAGTTAATGCAATCTCCTAAAGTTCTCACTTGTCATTTCTCAGGATGGTGAAAACAAGATCAAGCAAAGGCAACATCCACATAAATCCTTTAAATGTCAACACTGCTAGAGGTAGGGGTTGAGCATGTGGAAGGGGTCATCAAGACTACATTCCTATTCATAATATAGATGAATTGCTAGTGAATAATGTAGTTAGTAATACCAAGTTACCTCATGTTGAAGAAGTCAGTGGGAATCTAACTGATAAGCATGATGAGTCCTCAATAGGATCTGAACATCCCTTAATACCTTGCAAGGGAATAATTAAAATTAAGAACAAAGATTGAAAAATATTGAAGAGATATCCTAAGAGGAAGTACCCAAGCTAGAAATGGGTCAAGTGGAAGTAATTATAATCTAGGAGTTACCTTTGACCACCATTGACCCAATCATCAAAGAAATAAAGAAGCTTCCTCCACCTACTTTTTTAAATAAATAATCTAGTGATGCAGTTAATGCCTAGGTGGTACACTTCCATAAGTACTTAAATTTGCATAATATGCCTTCCAACATGAAAGCCATAATGGTAACCTATCAGCTAGTAGGACCTACAACATTATGGTAGAATCACATTTGTGCTATTAAAGGTTATCAGCATTTGAATCTATCTTTGACTATTTTTAAGACTCAATTCCACAAAAGATATACGAATGCAAACTATAAAGAGCAAAAAATTGCTAAGTTTAAGCTCTTAAAGTAAGATAACATGTCTATTATAGAATATGAGATTAAATTCCTAAACTTATTACACCATATGAATTATATGCATGATGAAGAAACTAAAGTCACTAAGTTCAATCTCAAACTTAAGGAGGTTTTGATGTTTGATGTTAACATGAACAATCTAAAAACATTGGTTGTAGCCATAGAATCAGCCTACAGGGTTGAACAAAAGGAAAAGTATCACCAAAAGGCAAGACAAGAATTCAAGTCTAACAGATAGCAGTCTAAGACCAAGAATTTTTCTCCCGTGAACAAGAAGTTCATAAAATCCAATCACATATTTTCAAGAAACAATAAGAATTATAGTAAGTTTTCAAACTAGTTCAAGAATTTCAAATCTCATGGGCCTTCCAAATCCTACAAGAAGGAACAATACTAGCACAACTCACATAGACCTACCACAAGTGCTAATACGGTTCCTATAACATCTTCTAGACTTATTATGCACTGGAAGTGTGGTGACAATCACTATAAGAAGGACTATCTTAAGCTAAAATTAGGCCAAATAGTGAACCATAGGGTGTATGCTATAGTTGATAACCGTAATGTTGATTTCTAAGCCACTCCTATTAAGACCTGAGGTATAATAAATGGTTTCCCTTTAACTATTTTGATTGATTCTAGTGCAACGAACTGCTTTATTTCTCCTTTTATTTCTAAACAATGTAACATTAAAGCAGTCTAGATAAGAGAAGGTTAGGAAGTGAAATTTAGTAATGGCAAGAAAGTGCCCATTCTTGAATACTTGAAACAAGTAGAATTGGATCTTGGTGTTTTTAAGACTAAGGTAAATATGTTTCTCATGCCTTTAGGATCATACAATCTCATCCTTGGGATGGATTGGTTGCACAAGCATCAAGCTACACTTGATTATGTAGGAAAAAGGGTGCCATGCACAAATGACCTTGGCCAAATTATATAATTACAAGGCATGCCACAAAACATAAAACACTTTTATCCCTATAACTAAAAAGAGTTGTTAAGAAAGGCTGTAAAATTTATGCAGTCTAGCTATAAGAAATTTCCAATGAGAAAGAGTTGAAACATGTAGATTTTCACATATTAAGGGAGTTTATGGATGTTTTTTGAGAAGCTTCCCAATTTGCCACCCAAGCGAGATTTTGCTTTTCTATAGACATCATACATGGATCTACCCCTACAACTAAGGCACCCAACTGTATGAATGTGGTCAATCTACAAGAATTAAAAGTTTAGCTGCAAAAACTTTTAGACAGTAGAAGCATATGATCAAGTGTGTCTCCTTGAGGTGCTTTGGTGGTCTTTGTTAATAAAGATGGTACACTAATGCTTTGTATTGATTACTATATGTTGAACAAGGTAACAATAAAAAATCCCTACCTTTTATCAAGAATTGATGATTTGTTTGACCAAATGAAGGGTGTTGTGGTCTTTTCCAAGATAGACTTAAGATCTAGTTACCATCAGATATGCATAAAGGAAGAGGAATTTCATAAAACGGCCGTTAGGACCCAATATAGACATTATGAATTTATGATTTTACCTTTTAGTTTAACCAATGTACCTATAGCCTTCATGAACCT
>JARHVA010000729.1:3785000-3822500 GCA_037957365.1 Torreya grandis
TCGTGTGATCACGTCTCTATTGCATTCGCATTATCCAAATTCTGGCAACAACTCCGATATGGTATCAGAGCCACTCCAATAATCGTGTGTCTAGTTATGCTATTCTAAAATTTTTACTTTTCTTTCTTAGTAGTTTTTTTGTTTAAATCTATTGTTTTGGTAGAGTTTTTTGAAAACTCATGCAAATCCATACGAAAACTTGTTTAAAAAATACTTTTGAGTTAGAATTTGCCAAGACATCTTATAGATCTATTGTGGCTTTAGCAAAGGAAGTGGAATTTCTTTTTTCTAGTCACTCTACAAAAAAAAAGATAGATCTCTACAATTTGGTTTTGCTTCTTGGATGTTGGAGGGGCTGACTTTGTTGCAAGCTGTTGGGCACCATTGTTGTGAGCAGAGGGAGGAGCAACACTTCACTCATTCAGTCTAGGTGCTCTCAGTCCATGCGCTCAGCTTGCAAACCCATGCACTCTCCAACAGTAGTCTAACATCCTTCTAGTAGTCCTTCCAGCATGCCAAGCAGCAGCAGCATCCTTTTTATAGCCATGTCATCAGTTGTATGATGCCCATCGTCCAACAAAATCATAACATTTTTTTTGAATTGTGCCTTCTTTTGGGGGTGCCACTGCCTGCATTTGTTCTGTTGTCTAGTAACTAGAAGTGCGCCCTTGTTTTTGGTGAGAACATTCTATCACATCTGCTGTTCATTTGTTTTTTTTTGCCAGCACATTTTTTTAAAATGGCACCCCTTCCTTGCTTGGCATCCCATGTGGCAACTTGAACTGGGCATTGATAATTGCCTTTTTAAATGTTTTCTAACTTTAATCACTTCACAGTGTCATTTAGTATGCTGGAAAACAAGTAAGTTGAAAACAATTTTAAAAAGAGCAATTTAGAGGTTTTTTAAAAACTTGTATCTTCAACCTACGAAGACGAAGGGTGAGGCCTGGGTTGGCAGGAGGATAATTTCCCCTCACACAAACCTCCTTTGGATTCCTCATTCTATGTCAAATCTAATGAGTGGTTGGAAGGCCACTTTCTCTCTCAAAACAGGCATGTTTTAATGTTTTAGTGTTTTTTTTGCAAAAACACTAGTTTACGGGAAAATTAAACCTTTAATATATTGCAAACGATAGCTCAAATTTGGGTGCCATTTTTTTCAAAAGTGTTTTTAATTCAATTATCCACAGTTCAGGCTTGTTATTTTTTAAAAATGCACTAGTTTATAAAGTGCCTAAATTTTAGGTCTCCTGGGATGCATTTTCGGCTGAGTCTGACGTCTTGTTTGCTTAAGTCTTGCACTGATTGCTCTAAGACACATTCTTAGCTGAGTCTGATGTCTTTTGAGCATGAACTTGAATATTTTTTGGGGGGGCTCAACATTTTAGGGAGGTGTGATTGCTTTTCACAACTTGCATATCTTTGCTTTCATTCTCTTTTTTGCATAATTTCACAACTTGCAATCAACACAACTTCACCTAAATTCAGTTTAAAATGGATTATTTTCAACTTAAACCCCTAACACCCTTCAACTATCATGAATGGAAGGTTAAAATGTCAATCATTCTTAGAAGTAAAGGGTTGTATAGGATCACCATGGGTACTGAAGTAAAACCCAACACTGATGCTAAAAAGGTCAAGTGGTACAACCATAGTGATGAAGCCTATGGATTACTAAGCTTGTCTATGTCTCCAGAACTTCTCTTTCATTTAGAAACCTCAAAGACTCCCAAAGACATATGGGACACCTTAGAACTCTTATTTGGGAAGCTTGATGAGATGAGAGGTCATGAGCTCGAAAACGAACTCATAAGTCTAAGTCCTAGCAACTTCGACACCCTACAAGACTTCTTCACTAATTTTAAGGCCCTTAGATTGCAATTGAAAGAATGCAGGATAAAGAATAAGGATGATCAACTCATCCTTTCTATTCTCGCAAAGTTAGGTCCAAGCTATTCAATCTTTGTCTCCACTTTCCATGCCACAAAAAGTACCCTTGGCACTACATAAAAAAATGCTTTATTTGGATTCATTCATTGCCAACTTGACTAGGGAGCAAGATAAGCTAATTCAAATGGGCACAATGAAGCCTACTCAACCCCAAGCTTTGATAGCTAGAAATGGTAAGGATAAGACTTCAATAAAGGAGAAGAAGAAAAAGAACAAGGACTAGGAGAAGAAGAAAGAAAACAACAGTCCTGCCAAAAACAACACTGAGTCTTCCTCTTTCAATGTTAAACCTAAGAAAGAGAAGGTTAAATGTGCCTATTTTAAAAATATAGGGCATGATGAACATAAAAGCATGAAGAAACAAATAGATCACCTAACTCATCTTCTAGAGAAGCATAACATTGGTGTTTTTGAGTCCATCAAGCAGAATTCATCTACCCAAGATTCTACCAAGGCAAAAGGCAAGGGTAAGGAGAAGGGAAATGGAAAGGCCCTTGTAGTTACTACAGTGTCTACATCATCATGGGTCATTGATATGGGTGCTTCTCACCACATGGGCTCTTCACTAGTTGAGTTATCATCTTTAGAGCCTAGTAGCATGACTTCAATTAGTTTGGGTGATGACACATCAATTTTTTTTAGGGAGAGGGTCAATTGAAATGGAAGGAGGAACATTCAATAATGTTCTAAGCATTCCTTATCTTTCAACCAATCTCCTATCAATGTACCAAATCACTCACATTGGTCAGGGCATGGGAGTTGAGTTTTCACCAGATTTAGTGGCTATCAGGGAGTTGCATAGTGATACTACAGTGGTAGTGGGTAGGGCAGATCACCAAGCTAGGTTATACACCTCACATTTTGCACTAGATTCTTCTCCAATAGCATTATTGACTCATTCAGATGAAGTTAGGAAATTGTGGCATGAGCGGTTTGGCCACCTTAACTATCGCTACCTTGAACAACTTTGCAAAAATGACATGGTCATTGGCTTGCCTCGTGTCCAATTCTCAAAAGGACTTTGTGAAGGGTGCTCCCTTGGGAAGCATCCTGAAGCAAAATTTGACAAAGGCAAAGCTTGGAGGGCTTCACAACCTTTGGAGTTAGTCCACAGTGATGTATCAGAACCCTTTCTCAAACCATCTTTCACAAGGGCCAAGTACATCCTCACTTTCATTGATGATTTCTCTAGGTACACTTGGATATATTTTCTCAAACAAAAGTTTGAAGTGTTTGAAAATTTTCTATACTTCAAGGCTCTTGTTGAGAAACAAAGTGAGAAATCCATCAAGGTTCTTCAAATTAATAATGGAGGGGAGTATGTCAGTAACAGGTTTGAGTAGTTTTGCACCACAGAGGGGATTGATTCGCAACGCACAGTCACTTATAGTCCTTCATAGAATGGGGTTGTTGAACGCAAAAATAGGTTCTTGAAAGAGATGGGTAGCTGTATGATTCACTCTAAATCCTTACCACCATAGTACTGGGCCAAAGCCATCAATTATGCTTGCTACATTCAAAATAGGGTTCCTCACAAAGCTTTGAAAGGGATAACACCCTTTGAAGCTTGGCATAAAAGGAAACCTGATGTTGAGCACCTCAGGGTTTTTAGATCCCCAACCATGGCCTGCATTCTAAAGAAGAAACACAAATCTATGGAACGTCAGTCCAAGCCTTACATCTTTGTAGGATATATGGATGGTATTAAGGGGTATCGCCTTCTAGATCCAGTCACTCATGAGTTATTCATTGAGAGAAGTGTCCATTTATAGGAGAGTCTTAGAGACTCAACACTTGACACTTCTTCTCCCTCATCGGATCTACTTCTTCATGATGAATCCTCATCAGATTCAGATCAACCACAACAGGTTCTTAAGCCAGAGACATCTTCTTCTTCTTTAAGTTTAGACAGCGAGGATAGTAATGCAGAGTCATTCACCTCTAGTTAGTCAGAGGATGAGGAGTTAGCACTTGACTCACCCACTTTCAGGCCACTTTGGGCCAGATAGACACTTGAGAGTGTTGGCACTTGGGTAGGAGATCCTATAGATGATAGACATACTAGGGGGATTTTTAAAGAGATCCACATGCCTTCTTTGCTTCAGTTTTAGATCCATAGACTTTTTGAGAGGCATCTAAGGTACCTAAGTGGGATAGTGCTATAGAGGAAGAATATTCTTCCTTAAATCAAAAATCACACTTGGGATTTGACTTCACTTCCTAAGGGAAGAAAGATGGTTCAATGTAGGTGGATATATCAGACCAATTTTGTAGTAGATGGGTTTGTTGATAAGTACAAGGTAGGATTGGTAGCCAAAGGTTTCTCACAGGTGGCAGGCATTGACTACTCAGAGACCTTTGCACCCGTTACAAAGATGACTTCTATCTGACTCACCTTGGCTATTTCCACAACACATGGTTGGGATGTGCACCAGATGGATGTGAAGAGTGTATTTCTTCATAGAGACCTAGAGGAGGAGATCTACATGGAGCAATTGCTATGATTTATTTAGGATTCTTCCTTAGTATGTAGACTTAGGAAATATATCTATGGCCTCAAATAGGCCCCTCGAGCATGGTACGCCAAGATGGATTCCTTCCTTCTCATAGTAGGTTTCACTAGGTGCCATTCTGACCCCAATGTCTACTTCTTACGACAAGATGATTCACTCCTAATTTTGGTTCTATATGTTGATGACCTTTTGATCACCGAGAGTTCTTCATCAACGATTGTAGTGGTGAAGGCATCTCTTCAGGATATTTGACATGATAGACTTGGGTTTGTTGCACTACTTCCTTAGCATCGAGATCTCATAGTCAGATTCAAGGATTTCTCTTACACAGCCTAAGTATGCTCTTGACTTATTAGCTTAGTTTCACATGGCTGATTGCAAGCCATCTCTAACTCCCTTTCTATCAGGAGTCAAGCTTGAGGCTGACTATTCTTCACCATTGGTTGATGCCACTCGGTATCAACAAATTATTGGTAGTCTCATCTACTTGACTCACACCAGGCTTGACATATCATATTCAGTGGGACTTGTCTCCAAATTTATGCAAAAACCTCATGAGCTACATTGGAAAGCAGCTAAGAGGATCTTGCATTACATACAGGGTTCACATAGATATGGGATTCATTACAGATTTGGCATAGAGGTTGACTTGGTTGGATATACAGATTTAGATTGGGTTGGCAATTCACAGACTCGCAAGTCCACTTTTACAGTTTCTCTCTAGGTTCTGGTCCTATCAGTTGGCCTAGCAAGAAGAAAAATGCTATTGCTATATCATCCACAGAGGTAGAGTATAGGGGAGCTGTTAATTCAGCTACTAAAGCTATTTGGCTTCAAGGGATTCTTTTTGAGTTTGGCATTCCTATCAAGCAGCCCACCATCATTTATTGTGACAACCAGAGTACCATTCAAATTTGTAGGAATTCAATTCAACACCAGTGGACCAAGTACATAGAGATTCACATGCATTTCATTTAGGAGCTTATTCATAGTCAGGTCATTGACTTAATCTTTTGCCAGTCTTCAAAGTAGGTTGTAGACATCTTCACCAAACCTTTCACTGAGAGCAAGTTCATTCATCTATGAGCTCTTTTTTGGGGTGCAGTCCACATCTATAGTAGCATCATCTTCAGGTGGGCACTAGCCTCTTTTTTATTTTATGTCTCTCTTTTGGGGGGAGTTTTTTCCTACGAGTTTTCTCCTTTTGTCTATCTTATGGGAGATTGCATTTGTACATGGGTACCTCATCAGGCCTAGTTGTCGAGACCCATTTTGTATTTCCACACTGCCCACCTAAGCTACTCTTATGGGGGGTATTAGTGTAGGTTTTTATTTTTTCTTATTATTTAATTAGGGAAATTATATTTTTATGCTACATGGACTTTTCCTACATTCGTGGGATAGGCTACCTTATGTGGACATGTGTGTCATAGATGTGTCATAGGTGTCATAAGAAACTCCCTTGATTGGAGTTACTTCTCTATTCTTAGCACCTTGTCACCACTTTTCATGGAGGAGTTGCAATCTATTCTTGGGGTGCCTTGACCACCTTTTGTGGAGGAGTTACTTACGTGCTCTCCTATATGTATTCTTCACATTGGCCATCTCATGTTAATCAGATATTGGGTTTTCTCCTATTTTGTATTGTGCCATTTATCTTCTTATATAATTTCAAACTACTTTAGCATCTATGTGATGTGCACTAGCTTCATCTCATGTGATCACATCTCCATTGCATTCACATTAACTGAATTCTGGCAACAACTCCGATATTTGCTACCCTAACCTTCCCCCCTTCGACATTGCATCTTGTCTAAGGTTATGTGGCGTATATATTTTAATGACTATATTAGTCATGGTTTGATTTTAATGTGTCTTAAATCCTTTGGTATTTTATCACATCTACTTAAGTTGATGGCTTATGAAGGAAGCATGTTTACCTTATTAATTAAGGAATGTGACATTACAGTGAAGATTTGAATGAGCATCCACATGTTTAGTGGTTAATCCAACTTAATTATCCCTAATCTTATTTTCTTTTGGTTGGTGGGGTGTTTTGTCATAGAGCCTTCCTGACTCACCATTAATGGTAAGGTTGGCGAGATTACATTAGGATATGTCAAACTTCTCTCTCCTCCTAGAATTCAATGTGAAGTTGATGGAAGTATGGGGAATGGATGGAAAGTTATGGGGAGAGTAAATGGTAGATAGAATGTTTAGAATTTAGGGATTTTTGGGTGAAAACAATAACCAATCCCATGGTTTTAATGGTGGGATAGTTAATTAGAAAGAACATAACAGTTGGATGCATCCTGGAGCTTGTTATTCTTTTTGGATTTTACTGTATTGTTCTCCAAGTAATTTTTTTAGTTCAGGTTACCTACTTTTACTGGATATTATAATGATGAAAATATAAGGCTTAGCATGTGACCAGAAGTCCTTAGACTTTTGGGTGCATGTGTACACTGAGTTAAATGATATATGGACATATTATTGCCCATAAACCTATAATAAATTATAGATATATATGTATATATCATGAAATCTAGTCTTATCATTATCATGCTTGGGTCAAGTTTTTGAATGACTGTCTGGGGTTGTATTTTCTTAGGTCATCATATTACTTAACCAGCCTAGTTTCTTCCATGTAATTGAGCTTCTTATTATGTATTAATGCAATGAAAAAGGGTGTGAATATTGTGTTATAGTTGTTACAACTATGTTTTTCCTCTTTTTTAATGTTTATATAGAAAATCCTAGGGATTTTTGGTAGTTTCTATGTATAAATATCTAGTTTTTCATGCAAAAATTACCATTCTTGGCTATATTCATTTCTATATTCAGGCTGTGTATTTCCTATATTGTGGAATGTTGCTAGAACAAATGGGTATTCCTTTCTTTCACTAAGATATCATTTTTTAAAATTATAGTTTAGATGGATCCCTATGTATTGATATAATGTTGTATGAGAAAGATGGATATGTGGACATATATTCAAGGAGAATGACTGTATGGTTTACTTGACTATGTTATTCTTTTATTTGCCTTATCCACTACTTACATAATTTGAGAATCCATTCTATGTTATCAACCTCAATTTTGTTATTTCATCTTTGGTTGTATGACTTGGTAACTTATTTCTTATTGAATCTATTTTGAACAATCATGAACCTTATGTAGAATGATGCAGGCATCCTCTGGAAAAATGGTAGTTTACAAAAACTATCATAACTTTTGGCTCACTTATAGAATTAAGATGAAATTAGAAGCACATACTCTAGGATTTAGTTTATTCCACCACTACAAATTTTGTAAAATAATTCTCAAATTAGTATACTGCAAGTAAGAAAACCTAAAAATTAGTGTAACAGTTGTAACTTTTCTAAGGTGACTCAAAATGGTCTAAAATTTTGTGAAAAAGTTTTAAGTGTCATATTATACTATCCTACCAAGTTTAAACATCCAATAACTCTTTTAGCATTACTTCACAATCATGAACCTTCTATAGACTGGATAGACATCCTCTATTAGATTAGTAATTTACAAAAACTATCATAATGTTTGCCTCACTAAACCAATTGATGTAAAATTTAAAACACACATTATAGGATTTAGTTTCTTCCAGATATACAAATTTGGTAAGCTAATTCTCAATGCAAATGTACCTCAAGTGATGAAACCTAAAAATAATTTAATAGTTGGCATGTTTCCATGGTAGTTCCAAATGGTCTTAAAATAGGTAAAAATGTTGTAAGTGTAATAATATATGATCCTGCCAAATTTCACTAGATGAATCATAATACAGTTGAAGAACTATTTCTGACATGTTTTTATGACTTAATAGTCCCTACAGACTGACATAAATAGTCAAAATATCTCAACACTTTTTGGGGCAAAGGAATACTTTTTAAATATCATTCCAAGAGGTAAACAAGTTCACACAAATAATGCCACAACATAAAAACCAAAAAATAAAATACATTGCACTCTATTTTAGTTCCTGCAAGATTGTGCAAACCCTGGGATGCTCCTACATCATCACCATGAATGAATGATTAAGTGAATCAAGGCTAACACTATGAAGTGGTACTCGTTAAATATAGTCATATTAGTATGGAAGAACATAAAATAAAAGAGCTATGCTAAGGAAGAGGGTCCCCATGTGTAAATTTTGAGTATGGGGCATGTTGGGCCCAACACCATGGTGACTCTAAATGTTGTGCTAAAAAATATTTGCTTATGTAGTCTACATCCAATCTTGTATATATGGATGGCACTAATTCAAATTCCACTGGCTAGAGCACCAGCACCATAACCATAGACACTTCTAAAGAGTGAGAACTATTGAGAATATTTAGTGTGAACATTATTAGTTGAGAAAACATTATTATTTGTATTATCAAGTGTGGAGATTTTTATGTAAGTAACAATCACACTAATAAAGGATAGTGAGGAAATTGTGGATAATAGTAATTAGTTGTTAGTTGTTAGAACAACTACACTATTATTAGGGAGACCAGTTATAATTTATGTCCTATATAATTATAATGGTTTTGATCAATTGATTGAATGAATGTGATTGACCACAACTATGTTTGTGCACACTCGAACTTTAGCACTTCACTACAAAATAGGCTAAAACTTATTAGTGGTATTGGATTAGGTTGTCCAAGCCTCTCTATGTATAGTGTTTCATCCACCCAAAATGACTATGTGGTGCATACCACGTGCAAACACCATTCCTTCATATGTGCACCCTTTTAGCATTGTGTCAATGGTTCAACAGTGTAAACCCCGTGCATCATCATTGGCATTCACCATCCACATACATCTCCCTCCTCTTTCCATATTGTTCATTCTCCCTGCTTCCCACACTCCATACCATTCATTATTTCATATAGAAAGTTGAAAAGAAAAATATGAGTTTGGTTTTACAGATCCTTGTTTGAGGAGTAAAAGGGTTATATCGGTTGAGAGATCCTAGCTCGATGGATCCTATCACAATCTGCATTTAAGTTGTGCCCAATAATTTCACATCTCCTTGGTCCTCACAATGGTACTTCACACAAGTATATGAAAGTGATGAGAATAATAGTAATAAGATTTCAGAAGTAGACTCAGATGTTATAGCATTCAGATTGGCCCTCTGCAGTTTTGGGCATGCTTGCGTCCATACTACTAATTTTATCTAACTTCAATACTTGCATTGTTTATGGTTGAATCTATAGCCACATCATTTTTGGTGCGGACAAATATGGCACAACTTTCACTCAGGTTCTTTAAAACTCGGCCGATCTTCTTGGCCAGGCGTCTTGATCTGCACGCTTGAGTTCTTACACCTCAGCTTTTGATTTGGTTCACAACTACAAGACTCACCTTCAATGACGAAGCAAACTTCATCTTCCTCGGTTCACGTCATCCACACGATGGAATCCTTCTCTCCATTCGTCACCCATGGTGTTTCTGCCTGCTTACATCCCTCTGTTTTGTACAAAGCACGCTGCCTTACAATGCTAAAACCGCTCTCCACCGGCGGTTTCCACTCCACAAAACAGTGGTGGTGGAAGTTAGAGTTTCTTAGATGGTATTAGGGTTATTTTTTCGTATTCATTTTCTAGTTTTTCAATTGTTTTTTTTAATTGTGTTTTTATATTATAGAGTTTTATATAATGTTATAGCGTTTTTTATGAATAATTTATTTAATAGTTAATATTAAATATGATGTATAATTAATTTAATAGTTAATATTAAATCTTGTTTTCGATATTTAAGGTTTAGGGTAGGTTTTGTTTATTAAGTTAGAAGTTAATTATTTTTACGTTATATTTTTTATTTTTTAAAATGTTTAGTATATTGTTTTTTAATAATGTGTTTAGATTTATATTTTTAAGTTTTGTTTTTAATATTGCATCATTTTTTAATTTATTTGCATTTAAAAAAAATTGTTATCTTTTTGTTGTTGTATGGTTATTAGAGTAAGATTTTAATTGTGTTATTACCTTTTCTTGTTTATTATTCAAAATATGGTTTTTAATAAGTTTTTATATTCTTTAGATTACGATTTAAAAGTTTATATTTTTTAGTATTATGTTATGTGTTTTATTTATCGATGTTAATAAGTTAATTGTGTTGGTCATTATTTTCAAATAAGTTTATATAAAAGGCAATCACCAATAAAACATGTATAATGTTTCATGTAAAATATCTTATTTTGTAATTGATTGATTATCGGTAGAAACAAACATTAAAATATTTTTACATCGTGGGGAGTATATAAAGTAAACAAGTATGTTTACACTAAGGAGAATGTTGAAAATATTTAGTATGAACACTATAAGATGAGAAAATATTATTATTTGTATTAGTAAGTGTGAAGATTGTTACATAAATAACAATCACACTAATATAGGATAGTAAAGAATTTGTGGGATAGTAGTAGTTAGTTATTAGTTATTAGAATAACTAACCTATTATTAGGGAGACTAATTATAAGATATGTCTTATATAATTGTAATAGGTTTGATCAGTTAATTGAATAAATTTGATTGACAATATAACTATTCTTGAATACACCTGAGCTCGGCTCTTTACTGTGAAATGGGCTAAACCCCATCAATAACACCTCTTCCACACCAAGTTTAGGGTGAAGGGTTTGCCTCTTCATGTAATCACTGAAAATGGAAGTGGTAAGAACATCACCATGAAATGCATAGCTTAGTGCCTTAAGCCTTTCCAATGTTTTGCATCCTAAGCCACACTCCTCCAAGGTGGCTTTAGTAGGGTAAGGGTATATAATTCCAATGATAATGAACATTTATTGATACAAAGTCAAGCTTATGGAGGGCATTGTCACTTTTGATCTTGCACTTTTAAATATCTATGACATCTTTCTTGGGAGACTATATTTTATGACTAAGGTTAGAGGAATTGTATTTCACACCTTGGATTTAGTCTAAGAGGTTGATAATTCATGATAATGGGCATGTATTATTCACCATGTTTATTTGAGTGCATAATAATGTATGCAAATACACCAAGACTCGTCCTTCTTGGGTGTGAGGACTATCATACTCCCACAAGGAGAAGAATTAGGCCTTTTCTTACCCTAATCAAGGAGCTCTTGTATTTGGCATCAAAATTCATCATTCTTTTAATCTACTCTTTCATATTGAGGGATATTTATAAGAGGGTATCTTAGAACTAAATTTATGCATTGTTTTACTACACAATGTGTCAAAATACCTTTGGGTTATGTGAAGAATCCATTATGTTATTTTAGTAACTTGTCAAACTATAATTACTTCAACATTATTTTCATTATGTGCACTTATAATGTCTACTTTATTTCTCACATAGGTGCCTCAGGACAAACAATGGGCAAAAAAACTCTTGCATGTATGAGACAAGTTTACAACATTATTTAGCAAAGAAAAAGGTTGACTTTGGTCTTTTGAGCCAATTCTAAAAGGTTGAATAAGTAATATTTTACATTATAGTCCAATGGTATGGTTTGTCCTTCTATGTATCATTATAAATATGGTTTCCCTAAAAAAAATATGTCATGTGCCTATAAAGGTGCAATGTCATAAGTGGCGGTGTCCTCCATAATCTTTCCTTTCTACTAGAAGGTGCATTATCGGCGGACTTATGTGCCCTTCCCCTATTGAAGACACCCCAATGAGCATGGCTTGGAATGCATAGTAGAGGAAATATATAGGAGTTAGTATTTGCCTTATGAGATGCTCTTTTAACTTCCAAAGTCAGTGATTACATGAAGATTTTAACCCTTCACCCAAAACGTAGTGTGAAAGAGGTGTTCTTGCTCTTTAGAGATGTAGAGAGCTATATAAGTGGAGCTATAGTTCTCAAAAAAGTGGCATCTAGATCAATGTCATCCATATACATGGGACCAAATTTAGCCTATGTAATCAAATATTATCACATATAACATTATAAGTCATCATGGGTGTGTGAGTGTTGTTGATAGCACCACTTTCCAATAGACTCTCCTTCCCTTTGTATAAAGTAGATGGTGTAAGATACTTCAAGTTTTGTACATAATTCCTAGGCTTATTTCCTTTGCAAAGTGTCATGATTATGTTTAGGAGGTTGAGATGAGGATTTATGCATGGGTAGGTTCTTGTACATGGAGTCAGATAAAGAGGTTGGTTGTTTCTTCATCTTTTCCTTGGCTTTAATCTTGGAAAAATTATGATAAGGTTTCCATAGAGTGTCATAATTTAAAAACTCTTTCTCCATAAAGACACAAGGTGAAATTCTATGTAATTTAACACCTTATGTTATCCAGTCAAGATTTCACACATATGTGAAGTGCAGTCATGTAATATGTTGATTTAGTCTTCGACTGATTACTTCTATTGTTGACACGATTGGTGTACACTTATGTATTAATTCTCAAATTTGAGGAGAGGATAGTACTCCTCCTTCAATGCATTAGAAAATGCCTTTAGATGGAGAATTTAAATGGTTTAAATGCTATTGTGTGTGGTGAATCCATGTGTCTATATCCTCTTAGCTTTCACTATTTCAAAGAGATGAGGTTTTTTAAATTAATTTATAACACACTTATAACACTAAAATATATCAAAAATCAATCTAGAAGGCCTAATAACCTTAAAAATGGCCATTATTTTTAATAAACCTTATGTTCAATATTGAAATTCTAAAAACTAAGTACTGAACAAATTGGATTTTGAAAAACTATCTTCTAAATAGTAACTCTTACATATACAAAATCAATTTTAAAAGAAATATAGTTTCCCTTAATTCTTATATTTGTTGAAATAAATACAAATTATGAGAGTACAAAATGTAAATAAATTAAATGTAAGCTTATGCTTAATTTTTTATTTTTCTACAAACATTAGAAAAACTACAATATGCACTACAAAGGGTCTATACCTTGTGCATTACATAGAGTGCATGCCCTTTCCATTACATAGGTTGCACATCCTTTGTAAATGTTGCACACATTTGTAAATGACGCACACCCTTTATAAAATCTATGTGCCCTTTGTTTCGAATTTTTAAAATTTTGTGTGTTTCCCTCTAAAAAGTCATGGTTTTAGGCTTGGAGGATCCAAACTTAAAAGTCAAAATTGCACTAGACCAATACATATGACTTTTGTTAAATTCATAAGTTATTTCTACCTTCACATACACGTTTGAGTGTGAAACTTTATTTATTTTTAAAACATATATATATAAGTTTTTAGAGTGGAGAATACAGTTTCTAAATATATTAAATTTCTGATGTTAAATTTATATTTTTAATTAATACTTAATTTATACACAAAATAAGTCATTATGATTCATACATATATTGATTGATACAAAAATACTTAAAAATTTTTGCTCATTTTTTTATAATACTCACATTCTAACATTCTATACATCATTGGCTATGCTTTCAAAAAACATATATATGAAGTTAAGCTCAAAAACTTGTGTATGTTTAAGGTTTTATTTTCTAACTTTCTTGACTTATAAAATTAATAAACAACCACATATTATTTTAAAATTAAGAAACTATTTTCAACCATCTTTGACATTTTATTTATTCATATATGCAATTTTATATAAAAATTCATTTGTTTACTCTAAAAAAGTGTATTCGTATATATACAGTCTAGGTATTTTTTCACAAAAAATTAATATATCATTGTCAGAAATTCATATCAATTTTCCATACATTTCTCAAGTAAAATTAGAAAAACTATACATATAAAAACTACATTCAAATTCTCGCATTTCATCTTTTTATGTTATTATAAAATTATTTATTTAAATATCTTAAAATATCTTTTCAAATTCAAGTATTACTATTTTCAGAAAAAAATTTAATCCACTTTAAACCCCTCTTTTACCCCTTAAGCTGCACCCACCCTATAATATGTTGGTGCACCGTATAATATGTTTTCCATTATGCAATCTCTACTTGACAAAGCTTTATTTTGTCCATATAACAGTGCGGCCAACAAATTAATGCTCGATTTGAGTATTGCAAACACCATAAAATGTTAGGAAATATTCATTTAAATTATATGGGGAACTAGATTTGAGATTTGAACAATCTATTTGTACGTTATGCCAGTCAACAGACTTTAAGAGTTAAAAAAATAATGTTTGAAAGAATCTGCACTTGATTCAATGGTCAAAGAGTCATTAGTAGCAGTAAAAGAATGTTTTTGCTTGCTTATTGTTCTTTAGAAAAAGCTAGCCTTATCTAGATGAGGGCATCTCCATTAGATATTTTATTTTATTTTACACGAAATCAGGGTGCAAGAAGTGATGCATATACAAAAGTAATTTGACTGTGGTAGGCACTCCACATTCCAGATTTAAAATTATTTTTAATAAATTTTAACTTGAAACTAGGTAACTTAGATCATATTTATTTTTATTATTATTATTATTCTCTTCACATGATTATCAGGTTAAAATGTCTAGTTTAATTCATTTCTATCGGCTATAATTAAGAACTGTTTCATAAGATATATCACAATAAAAAAATTGGAAGCTTGATTATAAACATTTCCCTATCATCTATATTTGTTCTTTTTAAGCAATGAGAACCATTTTTATTAAAAGCTATACGTATTGCATTAAAAATAAAAATAAACTAGTAACTTGATATAGTTGTCATATGCACAGTAAAACGTGCTATTTTTAACAATATACGGAAGATCCATTTTCATTCTATATTCAAAAAAGTTTTTTTTTGGCAGGGAGGTTGGGGAAGCGGAGTGGGATATAGTAGTTTTTTTAAAGTATCTATGATACTAATTTTAGTATTATTTTTATTTGTAGATATATAATTATTTTTTAATATTTGTAATATTAATTTTAGCATTATTTTCATTAAATTTAAAGGGAAATATATTATATATATTTGTTTATTTAGTGTTTCAATTTTTTTTTGTATAATGAAATATTTTTTTTAATAAAATTAAAGGGCAGGTTTTTTTAGCTAGGGACCCAACATTCTAAAAGAGAAACAAAAACCGAGGCTTCACAACATTCTGTGGCAGAGCAAAGGCTGAAGAAACACCTAAAAAAATCTAAAAAGCAACACTAAAATAGCCACAAACTAAGATATACAATAAAAAATTTGTCTTTCTTTCTATCATCTAGTGAAATATTATCTATAATAATTATATTCTATTTATAAAATTGTTTGAAATGTAATTGGAAATGTGGTATATATTAATATTTCTTCAAGTCTCTAATTATTTTTATTTTAGTTAATATATTATACAAAAATTAAAATTTGAGATTTTTTATAATTTTTTGAAATTAGTACTATTCATAATGCATTATCATATATTACATATCTACTTTTTACAATTTTACAATGTAATTTATTTGTGTCAGTTTTAATAATATTTTCTATTCCATGACATATTTTAGGAAAAGTCTTTTTAAAAAAAAATTATATCTAAAATGATTTTGAAATAGTTATACACTTTACAATGTTATTACATCTCATCTATAAAACTAGTCTTGACTCATTATTCATACATATATTTTTCTTGATACATCAAATGGATATTTTTTAATACAATTTATCTATTTAAAAATATTCACCCACCATTTTTAATTTTATTTTTTGACAATTTATTTTTTTAAACTAACCAACCCATATTCTTTATTTTATTCTTTTACCATTTAATTATTAAATGTTACTTATAAAATTAATTAAATCCTCAAAATAACATAACTTAATCATATCCAATCGAATAAATTTATAATTCATTTATTAAAAATATGCTTATAATACAAAATCAAACTGTATGCAGTACAGAATTAGCAATAAGATGAAAGAAAACTATGGTCCAATATATATAACATAAATTTTGAAAGTAATTGGGCTCCTCCTTTGAACTAATCAATGTCATCTAGTAGAAACTAATACTTCCTCAATACTATTTTAAAAATAAATGTGTCTCTGCGAGTCTTTTCTATTTGGATCTGTTTAGCGTGCGTAAAACTTTTACAGTCAACAGGGTGTGGTTCAGATTTGTACATTTCCATATTGGATTTTACTAAAGCTACATCCTAATTATCAAAAGGCCACCTCTTCCTCTGGTGTGACGCATGTTTTTTAAACGTTTTGCATATTAAATTTGACAATAAGTTAAGAACAAACCAGGGAAGGACTCTGATGGCCAGCCTGGCCTGTCCTAGTCACGTCTTTTTCTTCATTCTTTCTATGTTGATTGAATTCGACTCAATTTTAATTGCGGAGTGTGACGACAACCATGACGTTTTGATATCGAGCATTTTGCACATTGGATCTGACCCTACCTAGGGGGAGAGGGACATGTAGATGGGATAGGTGTCTACTAAACAATTTGAATGGTCGGTTCTAATTTTAATGTGAATGGTAATTATTTATACAAATCTGTTACGATAAAGAGTTGTACAAATATTTATATTTTATTTGGTAAGATTATAATAAATACATATTTCGTTAAAAATGTTAAATATGTTATATGCAATATTTTTTGTTTGAAATATAAGGGAAAAGACTCCAGATTTAATAGTTGAGAGGATAGTTAAGGATATGAGGTCTAACTATAAAACATATTTTTTATTAAAAGTAAATGATTTTTTCATTGATTATAAATACATAAATACTCAATATTTGAATATTTTTATTCATAAAAGATTCATGAAAATATTTTAACATATACATAAAGTACTGTACTATTATTAGTACATATTATCTCAACCATTAATATCTAGATTTAAGATTTGCATAAATAAATGCAAAAATTAGGTTTAGAAATATAAATGTGAGATTGCTTCTCAGCGACAATATGTCCTTTCAATGACTATCAATAGTTACAATCCTATTAAGTTATTACAACACGATGTGCTAACTTCAAACACTACTTTTCACTTTTTTAAAAATATTTTCTATTCAACTAAACATCCCTTTTGTCTTCTATTTGATTCTCCATTTAAATTTATTATTGTTATAGTCCAAATCCCTGCATGTTTGAAAATAATGTGTAAGCCTCGCCAAAAAAAAAAATCATATTCCAAACTGAAGAAAAATAACAATTAATATAAAATTAAATTACATAATCCAACATGATTGAAAATTTTAATATGGCTTCAAATGTTTGCGATCAAAATTAGTAATTTTGTTTAGTCATTTTGTCAATTAAGATGTGTTAAATTTGGTGTAGTCATTCATGAATCATTCAGAATGAGTAGCCATTGCATGCAAACTTTAATGGCAGTATTAACTCTTTTTTTATTGCTTTGTCACTAAATGTCTTGCTAATTATGTAGCCAATGGAAGGTAAACACTCATCTCAAGGTTTATAGTATTTAGTTCTTGCCATCCTATGTTTATGACCCGCCACCTCACATTAATTTTGTTGGCATTTGTGTAATTCACCTCAACCTTCTAGCATGTTCATCCCTATTAGTGCATACATTTTATGGGTAGAGAAGAGGAGATGGAGGGTTTTAGAGATGATACACTGATAAGAGCATTAGCAATAGCATGAAAGCTTGCCATCACTACTTACAAATGAAGTTAGTCTGATGATGGAAGTGATGACAATTATCATAGACTATTAGGAGCATTGAAAGTTACCTCATAATAGTGGATTTTTTTTACAATCTCCTTTACTATAGGGTGAGTTTCAATGCTTCTTGTAGTCAACAAGAAACTATTCTCACCACTACATTTGATAATCTGATAGAAGAATTGCATGCTTATGGCCCTACATTATAATCCATTCCTAAAAGGGTGGTATTTTTTTAAGCCATAATTACTCAGTTTGAATGATTCACACATAGAAAAAACTAAAATACCCTTCTTTCTCAATAAAACCTCACCTATAAGCAGCGATGAAAAAAATAAAAGACTTAACATTTTGAATGACATTGAAAGCTTTACTCACAATTTATAAACTAGAATGGCTCATAACCTTAGTGAGGTTTAGAATACCTCACATGCAAGCAATGATAAGTAAACAAAGTCTAAAAATTTATCATTTTGAGAAACATCGATGGAAACATACATTTCTTTCCTTAAATGTGCCTTTGTAAAGGCCAGTACCTGCACCTCGTAAGCCATTTTTACATAAATCAAACAAAACAAAACAAAAACAAAAACAAAAACAAAACAAAAAAAAAACCCTAGAAAATGAAAAAAAAACATATTCCTTATAAGTCGTGAAGGGTTGAATTCTTTTCAAATAAATATTCCAATCCATGTGCCATTTACCTCATAGGGTTGATGGGGTTTTATAAACCTCACATGTTAGTAGCTATAGCCAAACAAAATCTAAGGTTTAACCATGTTAAAAAATGCCAACACAAATGGAGATGGCTACCATTATTTCTCTAGCTAGTGCATTTTTGAAGTAGGAGCTATGTACCGAACTATCCAAAAGTACTCATTCTAAATTATTCACAAAATAACTACACTATTGTGAAGAATGTGTGTTGCATTGAGGGAAAGAGCAAAGGTGGTATGTTAATGGAAGCCTTGAATGTTTTCATTCACTATACCATTAAAATCACCCTATGATAATGAATATTCTTTATAAAATACTTTATTATAGGTTGACTTTGAATGCTTTTTATATTCAACAAGAAAATTTTATCACCAACACATTCACCAACCTAAGAAAATAATTGCATTCATGTAATCTTAGCCTCTTTACCTTCTTTTTTATATTGCTTCATCACTAAATGTCTAACTAATTTTGATAAGTAGGGAAAAGGAGATGGAGGCTTATAGGTGAGGTTTTTAATACTTTAATAATGTTATGACCATATGGTTCCTATCTAATTTCTAAATCTTCAGCTAATGATATTCACACACCACTAAATCTTCCACTCTAGTAGGTCTTAGGCTTCACACACACATAAATCATGTTAATTACCCATGTGATTCACAAAATGATTCTAAATGATTCAAAAAATGACTAGTCTTAATTGACAGAATGATCAAATAAAAGTACTAATTTTTTTATAGACATTCAAAGTTTTTAACATTTTAAAAACCAAATGGCTCATATCCTTAGTGAGGTGTAAAAAAACCCGCATGTAAGCAGCGATGGCAAGTGAGTGTAAGTGTCCATGGTGGTGTTACTATTTTTACCCATGTATCATCTCTTAAACCCTCCATCTCCTCTTCCCTACTCATGCAATGTATGTGAATGGAGACAAACATGATGGAAGGTCAAGGTGAAATACCCAAATTTCGATGAAATAAATGTGATATGATGGGTCATAAATGTAGGATGTTGAGACATAAATTCTCTACCACTTCGAACCAGATGTTTGAATTCCACCGGCTATGCATTGTTAATTGGAGTTTAAACTCCCCATTTTTGGCACACATACTTAATTTTTTAGGGAGTGTATGCCCCATAATTGGACTCCAATTGATTATTTTTTTTCCATAAAATTCCTAGGGGTTGATTGGACCTCCAAAATGGTCCCATAAGCACTTATTACACGGGAATCAAAACATTGGGTATGTACAGACATATTATGAGTTGAAAATATAGAATCAATAACTAGAATCACTAAGCTATCCATTGACATCAATTTTAAGTGTTGACATGACATGATTTATGCTCCACACATACACGAAGTTAGGGAATATGAATATTGGCTCCTCTCCCTTATGTAATCACATTATGGTGTTATGATTTTATATTCTGAAATAAATATATGAAAAAATAAACTATTCAAATTTTTGATCAAGTCCTAAAAATGTGATCACATTATGAGAATATAAAATGTAATCACATTATGAGAATATAAAATGTAATATAAAGTAATCATGTTGTGAGAATATAAAATGTAATATAAAGTAATCATGTTATATGTAATCATGTTATGAGAATACAAAATTTAATATAAAATAAATGTAAGCTTATTCTTGAATATTTATTTTCCTGCAAACATTAGAAAAACTACAATATGCACTAAAGGGGTCTACACCTTATGCACTAAATAAGGTGTATGCCCTTTTCACTATATAGGGTGCTTGCCCTTTGTAAAAAGTGCACACCCTTTGCAAAGGGTGCATACCCTTTATAAAGGTTGTGTGCCCTTTGTTTGGAATTTTTAGAAGTTTTTTTATTCCCCTCCAAAGAGTCATGGTTTTAGGCTTGGAGGATCCAAACCTAAGAGTCAAAATTATACTAGATCGACATTTGACTTTTGGTAAATTTATAAGTTATTTATACCTTTGTGTACATGTTTCAGTAGGAAGTTTTATTTAATTTAAAAAAATACATACGATTCTATAGAGTGGAGAACACGGTTTCTAAATATATATATATTTTAATGTTAAATTCTTATTTTTAATTACTACTTGATTTCTACACAACATATCTCATTATGATTCATACATATATCGATATGAATATATTTATAACTTTTTGGCCATTAATCATTTTTTTATAAAATTTATATCCCAACAATCTATACATCATTAGCTATGCTTTCATATGTATATGTGTGTGTGTGTGTGTGTGTGTGTGTGTGAGAGAGAGAGAGAGAGAGAGAGAGAGAGAGGAGGGCTAGTGGCGGCAGGGGGGTTCAAGCAGTTGGGAGGCGGGGCAGCGCGATGCAGGGGTGGGTTAAACTCAAAACAATATATCTGTACATTTATGGTTTCATTTTTATAACTTTCTTGGCTTTTGCTTATAAAATTAATAAACAATTACATATTATTTTAAAATTTAAGAAAAATTATCTTCAATAATCACCGACATTTTATTTATTCATATGTGTGATTTTATTCAAAAACTTGTTTGTTTACTCTAAAAATATATGTTTATAAATAGACAATCAAAATATTTTTCCACAAAAAATTAATATATCATTATCAGAATTTGCATTATTTTTCTATATTTTTCTTAACTAAAATTAAAGAATTATATTTTTAGAAACTACATTAAAAATTTTAAAATTCATCTTCTTATATTATCATAAAATTATTAAGTCTTTCCAAATTCAAATATTATTATTTCCAAAAATAATTTGATGTTTTTTTAATCCTCCATTAACCTACACCTACCTTATATTATAACTTCCATTATACAATCTTATTTGACAAAAAAATTATTCTCTCCATATAACAGTGTGGCCAACAAATTAATGCTTGAGTTGAGTACTACAAACACCATAAAATGTTAAGAAATATTCATTAAAATTGTTTGTGGAACTAGAATTAAGAATTGAACAAACACCATAAAATGTTAAGAAATATTCATTAAAATTGTTTGTGGAACTAGAATTAAGAATTGAACAATTTATTTATGCGTTATGTTTGTATTAGGAACCATGCAATTCAACAACATTAAGAGCTAAAGAAAGAATGTTTGAAAGAATCTATACTTGATTCAATGGTCAAAGAGTCATTAGTAGCAGCAAAAGGGTGTTTTTGATTTCTTATTGTTCTTTAGTAAAAGCTAGCCTTTTCTAGATGAGTCCATATCCATTAGATATTTTATTTTATCTTGGGCAAAAAAAATCGGGGTGTATGAACTGATGCATGCATAAAACTAATTTGACTGTGGTAAGTACACCACCTAGATTTAAAATTATTTTTTATAAATTTTAAGATTCAGATAAGGTAGCTTAGTGCACTTTCTTTTTATTATTATTCTTCCTTTTCACATGGCTATCAGGGTAAAATGTCTAGTTTAATTCATTTGTATCGGTTATTTAGGAACTCTTTCGTAAGATGCATCACAATTTAAAAAAATTGAAAGCTTGATTATAAATACTTCTATATTATAAGTTTTTGTTTTTTAAAGTAATGAGAATTAACAATGTTGGCCATAGACATTTTGGTCATTATTATTATTATTATTATTATTATTATTATTATTATTATTATTATTATTATTATTATTATTATTATTATTATTATTATTATTATATGGTTGTTATATGGATAATAAAATGTGTTATTTTTATCATTATTTTTAACGATATATTTAAGATCTATTTTAATGTTATTTTTAATAAAATGTTTTTTTGTTTTTTTTGAAGGGGTGGGAAACAGAGAGGGAGATAATTGCTTTTTACTATTTATGATACTAATTTTAGTACTATTTTCATTTTTAGATATATAGTTTTTTTAAATATCTACAATACTAATTTTAATATTGTTTTCATTGAATTCAAAAGAAATAATAAATAAAGATACTTTTCTATTTAGTATCTCAAATTTTTTTATTTGTGTAATAAAATACTATCTATAATAATTATATTCTATTTATAATTTTTTTTTAAATATAACTACAAATGTAGTATATACCAATCTTTTTTCAATTTTTTAATTGCTTTTATTTTAGTTAATATATTTACAAAAATAAAATTTGATATTTTTTATATTTTTTTGAAAGTAATACTATTTATAATACATTATCATATATTGCATATCTACTTTTTGCAACTTTAAAATGTAATCTATTTTGTTAGGATTTTCCATTCCATGACATTTTTTAAGAAAAGTTTTTATAAAAAATGTATTGAAATTTGTATCTAAAATGATTTTGAAAGAGTTGTATGATTTACCAATTTTGTTTCATTTCATTGACAAGTTTATGCATGAAAACATCTAAAAAATGAGTCTTGACCTATTATTTATACATATAATCTTTCTGATAATAAATTACGGGTTATGATTTGAAATATATCAAATCAATAATTTTTGACACGATTTATCTATAAACAAATTACTAACCCATATTCTTTATTTATTTATTTATTTATTTATTTTTAAATTAAAAATAAAAAGTGAATTATTTGAAACTAGGGACTCATACCTTAAAAGTGAAACAAACAGTAAAACCCTGAATAGTCAGATATTTCAATACACAAAGCAACAAAACAAACAAAAGGTTGAAAAATAATGACCACAAAATAATTAAAACATAATGAAAAAATCCCCACACATGCCAAGATTCTCAAAAAAACAATTATCTTTTAATCAAAACAAAACAAGAACTAAATCAAATAAAAATCTCTCATCATATTTTATTTGTTGAATCTGAAAAATATGATCATTGGTTTCATACCATGTTTACATTTTCCTTTCTTTCTAGTGCTTACAATTTTCCATTCCCCTTCCTCCTCGATATCTGGGAATATGAAAGTGACAATTTCTACAAAATCTGCTTGATTCTACAAATATACTAAAGCAATAAATTAAATGTCAGGGAAGTCCAAGAACAAACACACCTATTCTGATTCCTCTTGTTGGATCTTGCTCCTCAGAAAGAGCATAGTATGATTACCAAATATATAAGCAATTAAATATGTGGAAATACCCAGAAGCACAAGTAACTAGAATTCACCAATAGCACAGAATATGAGAGACAATACACTATCTTGTATTAACACTATACAGAAAAGAATACAACAAAGAGCCGCCACACTCTTTTACCTTACAGAGGTTTGCCACACCTCAAGTGTACAGTAATTCTTCTCACACACACTCTCCTACACAAAAAACGGTCCCAACAACCAACTCACAAACCGAATTGGTGTTCACCTCTCCAACTAGTCAGTAATAACCCTGCCAGTACATCAAGCACTCTATAGCACTTCAAGCTGATCTCCCATGAACCTGCAACCTGCAATTCAACAGACCATACTCACATGTGGATCCCCTATGAGCTTGCAACACCCTGCAACTCAATGATCATACACACACACAAAAGGTACTTCCTTGCCTTCCTTAACTTCTGCTTATACAATACATGCCAATGGGTCTATAAATAGATCCCTAACTTAAACACTAACTTAGACTCTTAATTTAGACAATTATCCACGCAACCCAAGACTCTAACTAGTCTTTACATGCAAACTCTTTGTTCACTTAACTAACTGTCCGTGCAACTAGCACTTTTGGAACACATAGGCGACCGACGTCGGTCCCTGCTAGTCTGGTTCTGCCGACGTCGACTGACTCCCTGCCGTCGCCGGTGGCCTTCTGCACTGGGTCACGATCGACGTCGGTCCTGCTGCCGACGCTGGTGCTCCTGGATCTCAGCAACCATCTTGTTCCACCTTGTTTGCAAGTAGCTGAAGCTTTTAGCTCCACAACCTAACAATCTCCCACTTGGAGATAAACAGCTGCAACCTGTACATGTACCTGTACTCCGTCTAGTTTGTTCCCTTGGCTATGTATCCATCTTCAAAATCACCCTTGAAGACCAACCACCACAAAATCCATGGTGCAAAACCTATCATCCAAATCACCTGCCACATCCACATCTACAACCATGTAGAAATTAACCTGAACCTGCATAGCATGTGCACCTGCTACTAGTCTCTATAAGAATCCACTGAACTGCCCTCCAATGGTTCTCTCTCGGATTGGGCTCCTAACTTGTGAAAACTCCCACTGCTTGGGAAAACTCAGGTTTAGTACATACCATGCACTCAACCTCATTATGTGAATCAAGACACCTGTTCTTAGAACTGTCCAACCATCGGCGTGCTAACCGGTTTCACACAATCATCCTGAAACAAAGTCAACACATGACCTTCCATGTCTCTAGAACACACTCATGCCAAAGAATCTTGCTGCTCCCAGATTCTCCATGACAAACACCTGAACTAGCTTTACCTTTAGTTCAGCAATACCTGTATATGTAACCCTGCAACAAGCACATCATACAGAAATAGGATAGTGTAGCTAATACTATCCAACCTGGTAAAGTGGAACACAATGATCAAACCTCCATTGCCCTGCAGCTCACACAAGATCAAATACCGTGATCTTCCATCTCACATATCCATTTCCACTCTTCTTTATCCTGAACATCCATTCGTCTCTCAGTGCTTACTTCCAGCTGGCAACACTACCCAAAACAACTGTTTGGTTCTCCTCCAAGGAATCACATCCTCATTCATGCCTAGCTCCCACTGTTTCCTGGATCTACCTGTTCTGCTTCTTCAATAACTTCCTGGTCCTATGCCATAAGTGAGCAACAGGTAGTGTAAAGAAGGGAAATGACGAATTTAAGAACTTACTTACACCTTCAGTCCTCCATATGGGCGCTTGAGACTCCATGACAGCTTGTTGTCCACCCAAAATTTGTCTCAGTAACCGATGCCGGTCACATCTCAGTCTGCAGATGACCGAAGTCGGTTTCCTGCGACTGCCACCTTGCCGACGTCAGTTTTCCCTGGCCGACGCCGGTCATTCTCTGCCCTGAGTCACCGATGTCAGTCTGCACATAGCCGACGTCGGTCCCTGTCTGGACACCGACGCCAATTTTCCTGCCGACGTCGGTCTCTGTGTTTTTCTAGTGAGACCTGACTTTTTCCTGCGAGCTCTTTTTGGATCAAATCCTTGTCCAAATCACCCTTGCTCTGCTCAGAATTCTTTTGCATCTTGTGCTGAAATCTGTCTGTCACTTTCTCCTTGAAAACCAAGGCTTTCCTATTCTTGTCACTAACATCGGGTTCCTTAAAAAACGTTACCTTCTTCTTCAGTATACAAAAACCACGATCCATACCTTTCAAATCCGAAAGCATATCCTTTGACTCAAGAACAAGCATCTCTTTCTTATCTGTGTGACCAGGCCTATCAAGCCACATCTCTGAATCTACAGCTGAAGTAGAAAACCCAGAAAGAGAATCAGTAGTACAAGTAGATAGATAAAGCATACCTACTTTCTTACCTCTAGCTACAACAAGTGTACCCTTGGTAACCTTCCAAGAGTCCGCTGTGAGAGTTACTGTGCAACCCTCATCACCCAAACTTCTAACAGAAATTAAATTCTGCTCCAGAACTGAGACGTGCATGACCTCCTTTAACACCCATGTGTTACCTGTCTGCAGTTTCAGCTTCACTTTCCCTTTGCCAACAATCTGACAAGGCTTACCATCCCCTACACAAATTTTTCCAAAATCTCCCTGGACATACTCATGAAAAAATTCCCTATGTGGGGATGCATAAAAAGAGGCACCAGAATCTAAAACCCAAGATTCTACTTTATCCAAAGAACATACCAGAGCATCTTGTGCAACGTACTCTACAACATCTGCTTCTTCTTCATGTCCTTCATGCCGATCTTCACCTAATCTGCAATCTCTCTTTAAGTGCCCTTGCTTTCCACACTTCCAGCAGGTTATTCTGCCATACCTGGACTTGGATCTCTTGCCTGTCTTGGACCTTGATCTCCCATGCTCTATCTTTTCTCTTTGCCTTTCTCTGCCTTCAACACTCAAAGCATTTCCTGATGATTCACCTGTGCTATTCCTGCGTATCTCTTCATTCAAGATTACACTCACAACATCATCCACTTTTAAGACTTTTGAAGGAGACACAGTATTAGAAACTGCCATTACCAAACCTTCCCAACTTTCAGGTAATGAACACAAAATTAAGAGAGCTCTAATTTCATCATCAAATACAATATTGACTGAACTTAGCTGGTTTACTAAACCATGGAAATCACTAAGATGGCTATGAACAGATCCACCTTCCAACATTTGCAAATTAAATAAACGCTTCATAAGAAATACCTTATTAGAAGCTGAGGGTTTTTCATATAAATTTGCCAAAGATTCCATCAACTCCACCATTGTCTTACACTGTGATAAGCTGGAAATCACAGATGATGCAAGACTTAATCTAATAGATCCCAGAGCCTTCCGATCAAGAACCTCCCATTCTTCATCTTTCATATCCGAGGGTTTGCAACTAACCCCTCCCAACGGCAAGTACAAATCTTTTTGATACAGATAATCCTCAATCTGCATCCTCCACAATTGGTAGTTCTTGCCATTAAACTTTTCCATTCGTCGCTGACTGTCTTCTGTCATTGCTCAACTCCCACTCAAACAGAAACCCTGTGAGTAACCTGTAATCAAAACACACTACCCAAATCTACACCAATCTGTTAGTATTCTAACCAAAAGCTCTGATACCACTTGTCAGGGAAGTCCAAGAACAAACACACCTGTTCTGATTCCTCTTGTTGGATCTTGCTTCTCAGAAAGAGCACAGTATGATTACCAAATATATAAGCAATTAAATATGCAGAAATACCCAGAAGCACAAGTAACTAGAATTCACCAATAGCACAAAATATGAGAGACAATACACTATCTTGTATTAACACTATACAGAAAAGAATACAACAAAGAGCCGCCACACTCTTTCACCTTACAGAGGTTTGCCACACCTCAAGTGTACAGTAATTCTTCTTACACACACTCTCCTACACAAAAAACGGTCCCAACAACCAACTCACAAACCGAATTGGTGTTCACCTCTCCAACTAGTCAGTAATAACCCTGCCAGTACATCAAGCACTCTATAGCACTTCAAGTTGATCTCCCATGAACCTGCAACCTGTAATTCAACAGACCATACTCACATGTGGATCCCCTATGAGCTTGCAACAACCTGCAACTCAATGATCATACACACACACAGAAGGTACTTCCTTGCCTTCCTTAACTTATGCTTATACAATACATGCCAATGGGTCTATAAATAGATCCCTAACTTAAACACTAACTTAGACTCTTAATTTAGACAATTATCCATGCAGCCCAAGACTCTAACTGGTCTTTACATGCAAACTCTTCGTTCACTTAACTAACTGTCCGTGCAACTAGCACTTCTGGAACACACAGGCGACCGACGTCGGTCCCTGCTAGTCTGGTTCTGCCGATGTCGGCCGACTCCCTGCCGTCGCCGGTGGCCTTCTGCACTGGGTCACGACCGACGTCGGTCCTGCTGCCGACGCCGGTGCTCCTGGATCTCAGCAACCATCTTGTTCCACCTTGTTTGCAAGTAGCTGAAGCTTTTAGCTCCACAACCTAACATTAAACTGATGAATCTGATCTATTATCAATATTTTCATCCATCCTCTGCTTATTTTATTTTTTGTTATTTAATTATTAAATGTTACTTATAAAATTAACTAAATCTTCAAAATAACATAATTTAATCATATCCGAAAAAAAATGTTTATAACTTATCATAAATATACTTATAATACAAAATCAAATTATATGCCGTAAAAAAATTAGCATATGACAGTACAAAATTAACAAATCATATGCAGTACAAAATTAGCAATAAGATGAAAGAAAACTATGGTCCAATATATATAATATAAAATTTGATAGAAATTTGGCTCCACCTTGAACCAATCAATGTCACCTAGTAGAAACTAATACTTCCCGTTTACAAAATTAGCAATAAGATGAAAGAAAACTATGGTCCAATATATATAATATAAAATTTGATAGAAATTTGGCTCCACCTTGAACCAATCAATGTCACCTAGTAGAAACTAATACTTCCTCGACTTTGAACGGGATTAATTTGATATGCCATTAGAAAACAGTAATAAACTAACGATAAGTCTGCATTGTTATTTAATTAAAAATGTATCTACGCTCGGGGTTCTGGTTCCGACCGTAAAAAACCAGCCATTTTTCCCTCGAAGCCCGAAGGGTTTGAAAGGGAATTCGATGTCGTGTGCAGGTCATTGGAGGATGATCTAACATAAAAACTGAGAGAGTCGCTATACACAGGTTCTGGAAAATTCAGGGGAACATTTGGCAATTGGGTTTCCAATTTTAAAATTTTTAACACCTCCCTCATCGTTGGTCTTGCTTTTGGATATGGATGAGAGCACAACAATCCCACCAACAGCAGACGCTTCATTTCTTCACTCTTAAAATCTCCGCCGAGTCTTTCGTCTGCAGCATCCAAAAGCTTTCCCTGACCGTACAAATCCCAAACCCATTCCACTAGTCTGCAATTATGGTTACTTAAGCTGCCGTCATTCGGCCGCCGTCCGCAGGCAATTTCCAATGTGACCGCTCCAAAGCTGAACACATCGGATTCTATGCTGGCCTTTCCTGTTATCACGCACTCTGGTGCGATATACCCCAATGTCCCCGCTACCACCGTTGTGTGAGAGGCTTCCCGACCTCGTTCCACCACTCTGGCTAGACCGAAATCACCCAGCTTTGCATTGAAATTAGCATCCAACATCACGTTACTGGCCTTTACGTCTCTGTGCACTACACGCTGGTCCCAATCTTCATGAAGATAAACAAGAGCCGAGGATATGTCACAGGCAATACTGTATCTTCGATTCCAATCCAGATAATCCTTGCGCTTCCCAAAAATGTATTGGTCCAGACTACCGTTGGCTAGAAATTCGTAGACCAGAAGCAACTCGCCCTTTTCATGGCACCATCCCAAAAGCTGCACAAGATTACGGTGTCTTAGCTTACTGATTATGGTGACCTCTGAAATGTACTCCTTTTTGCCTTGCTTGGATTTTTGGGATATTCTTTTCACAGCTACAGCTTGGTTTGTGGCAGACAACATGGCTTTGTACACAGCTCCAAAGCCTCCTTCTCCGAGCTTTTCATGGTTGCAGAAGTTTCTGGTAGCAACACTGAGCTCTGTATACGAGAACTTGTGCGGGCCTTGAGAAAGGTATTCGTCTAGGTTCTCCTCGCTCTCCTCGGCTGCAAGATCACCCCGCTCAATTTTTCTGACCTTTAAATACCACCATCTGCCAAGGGACATAACACAACAGACACACAAGAAGCAGGCGAATAGGGATATTAAGATAACTTTTATAGAAGTTTTCTTGGAGGGTTTGTTTGGAGGGGCAGCAGTAGGGATTTCCCACGAATATTCAGAAGAAAAATTCCAAGCGTAGACTGTGTGGGTTTCTATTTTCTTTCCTGTGGAAGCGGAGAGGCCAACCTTGATTTTTTGGGAAAGAAACTTACGCAGGTCTATGGGATAAGTTAAAATGGGACTTACAGGTTTAGAAATATTTTTGAAATTACCAGAAGGGCTATATAAAAGAAATACCTGAAGCTGCTTTACTCCACCATCGTAATCCACCCATGCGTCCCAATATTTCCCATTATTGAGAGTTTCGTTTTGAAAAGAATTACTTGCAATTTTACTCAGCGAGACGGTCACCTTGGAAATGACAGAATTCACATTAATTCCCACATGGTTGTCATCGGGGTCAAAGTAACTCTTGTATGTGTGGAACTCCTTGTAATTCCTGTATGTGTCGAACTCGACAGCAATAATCTGATTAGATGAGTTTCCGTCAGTTGTTTCGTTAAAGAGGCCGAGCCACCGTCCCGAAGCGTTCACAGGCGGTTCAAAGTTGAAAGGGGCCATGAAAAAAGTGATTCCGTCCCCTGTCAAACTCCTGCTACTGACTTTGTTAATGACGAATTGGAAATGAGTGGAGAAATTTGCAATTGACTGAGAAGAGTTGTCCCATATAGGAATTGATTTATTGTAAGTGGCCCAGCCAAAGCTGGATTGCAGGGTGCCGGTGGCTTGATTTTTGGTGAGTTGTATTGTATCCCCTTGGAAATAAGCATCGAGATTCTTGTACAACTTGATGTCATTTTTAGGAGGGAAACAAAAGCTAAGGCTTCCTGCACCTGCTGAAGAGAAGAAACAAGTAGCGATAAAGCAGCAGAAAAAGCTAAGGTTTGCCATGCGCAGGCGGAGAAGGGTGCACTGGATATGCTGGGCAACAAAAATACTTTTTAAAAAATAAACGGGTCTCTGCTAGTCTTTTCTTTTTGGATCATTACTCCACTTTTGTCGTCCAGCAAACCACTGTAATGATCTTAACCAATTCCTCTCGTGTGGCGCATGTTTTTTTCACGTTTTGCATATTAAATTTGACAATAAGTTATGAACAAACCCGGGAAGGACGTTTTTTTCTTCATCTTGATCACGTTCGATTTGACTAAATTTTAATTGCCGAGTAAGGAGTGTGACGGTAACCACGCCGTTTTGATATCGAGCATTTTACATGTTGGATTTGACCATACCTACGGGAGAGAGAGAAGTAGATACGATAGGTGTCCATGATCAAATTTTAAGGGTTAGTCCTAATTTTAATGTGAAGGGTATATTTTTGTGCAAGATGAAAAGTTGTATAAATATTTATTCCTCATTTAGTAAGATTAAAAGAAGTATATATTTTATTTTTAAAAAGTTAAATATGTAATATGTCATATTTTTTTGGTTAAGGTTTATATAATTACGTTATAGTGTTATGATTTTATATTTTGAAATAAATATATAAAAAATAAATTATTTAAATATTTGAGCAAGCCCTAAAAATATTTAAGCCTCTCCTTCAGAGTGATCTCTGTGTATTCTAAGAGAAATCAAATCTTACATCAATCAATAAAATTTTATTTATTTTAATCTCAAGTTTTAGCTCAATTTTCAAGTTACAAGGGGTCAATACAAATGACCCTCTGGTTTCATCCATGTCAACACATTTTTACATCCATGAAAACTATATAATGATGAACCTTGTGTTGGTATCTAGAGAAATATTCTAACAAAATGTATTGTTAAGTTTTCATGGTCATAACATCTTCTTAAAACCATCCTAAAACATATGGAAATAAGTCAAACTATTATTGTATAAGGCATTTTTAGAGATTTAAAAAGGTTAATTGATTAAACGGTGCATTATCTCTAAAATCTAATTCCACATTTGATATGAGGTTTTTGAGAAACTTGTCTCAGAGCATCAAAAAAATTAAAAATATTTTCAATGTAGATGTAAATTTGATGGTTTAAAATTTTATTGTTTGATAAAATACTTAAAATCTAATTTTTTGCTATTGTGATCTAAGTAATGGTTAAACGTAATGTAAGTTTATCTTACAATCTTATGGTCTTAAGAACATTGCTTTAAGAGACTATACTCTAATTTTAGAGCTTTTCAATTCTTAGAATCCATTATATGCTTTTGTAAAGGCCATTAAAGGGTAAAAAAGAAGTTCTTAATCATAAAATGTCTTTGCAAAGGTTAAAAAATACAATCCTTAATTTCAAGAATGTTATTCAGAGCTTCTAACTATTGATGCACATAAAAATCAAACAATCCACCTAAAAACCCACAAAAACTCCTTATTAACAAATGAAAATCATGAAGAATGGTGCATACTCTCTAAATTAATCAAATAATCAATATTATAAGAAATTATTCATATGCATAAACACTATATTTTTTAAATGTAAATCTTTAAAAAAGATAATTTTATGTTTTAAATACTTACTCATCAATTTTATGTGAAACCTAATAGGTGGATAAGTGTACAAAATTGGGGGACAAAAAGAGGCCAATTTGTAAACATGATTTTTTTGAAATTTCAAAAAATTGAACTTTTGTAGATAATTTCAGATATCTACACTTTAAATTTGAAGATAGTGTAAGAACATGAAATATAGCATTTCAAGTCTAGTTTCCAAAATACTAATTTATTTTAAACATAGTTTAAATATAAATAATTCAAACATCTAAAATTTGAAGATAAATTCATGTTTTTGTTTTAAGAAACAAGAGCAAATAGATAGCCTTACAGTGTACCATTTTTTATCAGTATTTACTAGTCTTTGAAACCCTTTGGAGAACATTTAGGTAAGATATTCTAGTTTGTGACCTATATTTTTTTATATTTTTTCAATGAATACTTTTTTATGAATTTTACAAGTAAATAGATCCGAAAAACTGACCAAAAAATGGATAGCCATCTATATGCATTGCCTAACTACCTCAAAAAAATAAAAATCAATTTTTTTCTTTGAATGTGTGTAGAATTAGGCCTAGTTTGTGACTATATAACTTGTTTTGAACTTGGATAAAAATTTTAAAAAATTATATGAACATGTATAGACATGTATATTTGTAGTATGTAATGGCTTAAAAAGGGTATAATTAGAAATCAACATAGTTTGAAACTTTAAATTAGTCAAAAATTTATAAAAATCATATTTTTGGAAAGAGGAGAGCGTGTTCATTATGATGGTATTAAGTTTTTGAATTTTACCATTGAAATTTGTAATGTATTTAGTGATCAAAGTTTAATTTTATTGTTTTTATCATAACTCTCAGACTTAACTATAGATTGACAGGTCCAAGCCTTTGGCTTAGGAATCCAAGTCATTCCTGAGCCAAAAGGCTTGGTTTTTAAATTAAAATTCAAATAGTGTGATCATGTTAGTAACATGGTCATGTTAATAGATAACACGATCATGTTAGTGTATAACATGATTATGTTAGTAGCACGATCATGTTAGCATTAGTAACACAATCACATTAATAAATAACATGATTACATTAACATTAATAATGCAATTCGGTTAATAGATAATGTGATTGTGTTACTATTGCTTTGCACATAAAATCATGTGAAAATTGATGTGAAGTCAATATTATCTTGAAGCTTATTTTTACTAATCTAAATTTTAAGTATAAAGAAATATTTATTTCTTTATACTTTAAATTTATTTTAGTAAATATTAGAAATTAAGGTCACTTTTCATATGATAGAGTTGGTCTCAGAGTTGCACACCTTACGATGTGTAAAATGGTTTTCCAAAGTCTAATCTAGTTAGTACTTAAGCATTTTCAGGGTCTAAGTATTAAACCTAGGGATTTCAGTACATAACTTTTGTAATTGATATCCATTTTTGGTAAACATATAGTCATTTTTTTAGGTTTTTGTGCCTTCTAGATTGATTCTTGATATTTTTAGGAGGCTTAGGTTTGTCAAAATTAAAATTTTCAAACCAATCACTTTGAACTTGATCCAAAGTGGTGTGATTAAGGTAGTGTAGGTCACATTGATGACTTACTCACATTAAATGACCACTTTGTATTAATTTAACTTATTCATCATCCCTCACTCATACTTGATCACTTCCTACTCATCACTCATCATCCCTAATCACTCTCTCTCTCTCTCTCATTCCTCATTATCCATAATCACTCCCTCATTGATTCTCACTATTCCTAGTCATCTCTAATCACTCCTTTATCATCCATAATCACTCCTCTATTAACACTCACTATCCTTCATCATCCATAATCACTCCATCCTCATTCTTCATTATCCATAATCACTCTTTCCTCATACCTTATCATCCATAACCACTTCCTCATCATCCATATTCACTCTTTTCTCATCCCTCATCATTCCTAATCATTCTTTCACTCCAGATGATCATCCCTAATCAATATTTCATTAAATATCACCATCCCTCATCATCCCTAATCACTTCCTCCTCATCTTTCATAATCCCTAATCACTCTTTCATCATCTCTAATAACTCTATCATTGAACCTCACCATCCCTCATCACTCCATCATTGACCCTTACCACCCCTCATCATTCCATCATTGACCCTTACCATCCTTCATAATCCCTAATTGCTCCCTCATCATTCAATGTAATTATATACTCTAAAGGTATCTTTGATTTTAATCATATGTTTTTTAATCCATTATAATAGAAAATAACTCTTTTCTAGGACATGTTGTGTTTGTAATACCCATTTGTGATAGTCAATTTTATTACTGAGTGAATTGGATGATCTTCCAAATTTATAGTTAAGTAACATAAGTATTAGCACAAAATAGAATCTAAGTTTTAGTTCATCGAATTATCTTTGTTGTGCAGCTGACTAGATAAAACTTTATTTGGTTCCACCTTTTTAGCTTGGTTCAAAGGATAAAAATTAAACACAAATCTCTAATATAATTTTTTAATTCTTAGAATATTTGAATCAAATGCAAAGTTATTTGGTGTTTCCCATTATTGTATGAGTTGAATCTTGGTCAAGTTCACACATGCACTCCTTGTGTGTGTAATGTGTCCCAAATATTTTATTTCTTTCATGAAAAATGAACATTTATTCATGTTATCATAAAAATGTGTTTCTGTAAAATGTGAAACACTAGTAAAGCATGGCATAGATGTTCATCCCATGTTTTCTAATCATTAGGATGTCATCAAGGTAGATTTAAAAAATGGCATAGTTAAAGGGCCTAAAGATGTCATTCAACATCTTAATGAATGAATTCACTATATGACTTAACCTAAAAGGCATAACCAACTAGTCAATCAATCCTTCCTTTATTTTAAAGACTATATTCGAAATATATAGAGGTTCAACATGAATACAATGATATACCCAAATTTAAGATCAATTTTGGAAAAGACTTATACATCATGGATGTGGTAGAAAAATGCCTTAATATTTAGATGACTATAATAGTTCTTCACTTTAATCTTATTAAGATTGTTTTAATTGATTCAAAACCTCATGTCCCATCCTTCTTTGGCACAAGCACAATTGGGCTTCTACAAGGTAATGATTTGGGCATGATGTGTCCATTTTCCATGATTTCATGGATCTACTAGTACCACTTGATCTATTCATTATCTAGAAATAATATGTTGTATAGAGAGGTTTGAGGTAGAGGTAGTTAAGGGATCAAATCAATAGTATTGTTTAGTGTACACTATGTAGGAACTTATTTAGGTGACTGAAATATATCCTTGTATTCATCTAGTTTATGGTTTAATTATTTTATCTTTGTTATTTTTGGATAAACCACACTATGATATGGTGCCATAAGGATATTATTACATTTACTTATTACCATCAATATTATAATTCTTACTAAAACTAAAAATATTCTTACACTTCTTGGCACTAATGACTGAAAGCTTATGAACTAACTATGATATATGGTATTTCAGATCATGATAATCTATCACAACATTACAAGGATTTAATTCATAGACTACATGTCAATGGTAAATATATGGTTGACCACATGTAAAACATCACACACCTCTAATGGTGAGATGTCACAAAGGATTGCATCTTTAAAAAGTTTGATTTTGTATACCAAGTGACACTACTATGTGATCCATTTCTCAAAGCCTACACTGGACCATACACTAGCATATGGTTATGGATGATGTATCAATTTCAAGTTAATTTTTTGAAAATATGCTTTAGGAAAAATTAAATTCTTCTTACTTCCATTGGAAATGATGAAGTGTATAGCTCACCATTGATCTACATTTGTTAATGAAACACTATTTTTAATTCATAGAATTTCTTGTTAGGGGAAGTAGAGATATTTTTAGTATAAACCATATCATTAGATTCATAATTTATTATCTACTTACCTTTATATAGTTCTAGATAACTTGTACCCACTTCTCAAGATGTGCAAGTAGAGAGATCATAGTGTGACCCTCTTCATTGGATTTAATATTGAAGTTATGAATTAAGCACCACTTTCCAATATTAGACCACTTATTATAATCATTTGAAAATTATTTTACACTCTCTTTTATGATGACTCAATCAATAGACATAAAAATAGAAGGCCTTCAATGTAATTATTTGGATCATAAAATATCCTCATATGGAAAGTAATTGATTGGTTTCAATAAATCATATAGCTTAATGATCCTCATATTTACTACCTATTTTTAGTGTTATGGTGGTTTTATGTAACATACCCACTGGGATCTACTTAGAATTACATGATTTTTTTATTTAATCAATGTATTCTTTATTTAGATTTCACCACAAGAATCTAATTAGTGATATAGATAAAACACTATGAGTATGCTAATTGTAAAATAAGTATATAACATCTTTCTATCATTGATCACTATCATTAGATGAAATAAAAGATAACTAAATATAGAAAGTAAGTATAGTTTTCCATCAATGGATTGTATAAACATACAACCACTATTTTCAATGTACAATAAGTAAATAATTAAATTGCATCAGAGATAATGTTTCAATAGTAATAAATACAATTACAATATATAAGATACGAGATACAAGTCTCCACGGAGCATGAGTTCCCGAACTCTATTATCTATGGCAATCTCAAGTGTAGTCTCTAAATAAGTATTGTTATGGGGAGGGAGAACATCATCTAAGCACTTTTCTACACCAACCACAGACCATCAATCCCCCACACAATTCCTCATCAAATAATTTCCCTCCCTTCATGGATAAGTAGATAGTGACGATGTGAGAATCTAGAGAGATAAGTTAGTATCTATGTGTTGTATGATTTCTAAGAACATGAATTGTACCATAAAGAAATCCATTCTAAAATGATATCACATAAACATA
>JARHVA010000729.1:3827500-3850000 GCA_037957365.1 Torreya grandis
ACCACTACTAAAACCTTAAAGGGTCCCACATATCCTAGTGAAAGTTTTGTTGACTTCTTGAATTTAATCGAGCTCTTATATAGCTTAACTCATAAGAACACTCTATCATCTACTAAAATTATCTATTTTTTCTCTTCAAATCAATATAATTATTCTACCTATCATTGGCCTCAACCATTATTTGCCTAATTAATCTTGCTTGATCTTTCATTTTTGAAAGCATCTCAAGACCAAAGACTACCCTGTCTTTCAAACTATCCCAACTAACTGGTATCCTACACCTTCTTCCATACAATGCTTCAAATGGTGCCATATTCAAAGATGATTGGTGTGAGTTATTGTAAGAAAACTCAACTAATAGAAGATAATCTTCTCATTTGTATTATTAATTCATGTAATACATATGAAGAATATCATCTAATACCTAATTAACTTGATCAATTTGAACATCAGTCTCTGGGTGATATGTATTGTTAAAATTAGTTTTGTACCCAAATCTAAATTCAAAATTACCCAAAACCTATAAGTCATCTTCATATCATGATCTAAAATGATCTTCTCTAGAAATCCATGCAACTAATACACTTATTTTACAAACCTTTTCTCAAGAGTAGGTGCATCATCTGTGAAATTGTCTAATATAGAATGAGACACCTTAGTTAGCCTATTAACTAAAACATAGATCATATCATGATTTTTCTATGATAATGGTAAACCTTGGACAAATTCTATACTGATTACTTACCACTTCTATTTTAGTAAAATCATGTGGATATAGCAATCTAGTCAGATACATGTGTTCAATTTTCACTCGCTAACATTCTAGACAATGTGACATAAATTCCACTACATCTTTCTTGATTCCATTATAGATATATAGTGTTTTAATCTCTACCATGAGCTTGGTTACTCTTTTATGTCTTTAATATGGGGTATTATGTAGTTTCTTTAGTATTTTTCTCCTCAATTTCTCTCGATCTGGCACATACATCCTTCCATTAAATCACAAAAGATCATCATTCTCTAATTTGAATCTTTTATACCTAGGATTATAAGCATTCTCAGATAATGTTTTCCTAACCTTATCATAGAACTAATCTCCTAGCAATAATTCAATCACTTGATCCCTAAAATTACTCTTGATAGTAGCCATGACTACTTTGTACCTTCTACAACTTAAGGCATCAACCACTCTATTTTCTTTGCCTTTGATATAATTGATATCAAATTCATAGTTAGATAAGAAATCTATCTAGGGTCTTTGATAATCATTCATATTTGATTGGGTTAGATAATGTTTTCCTGCTGAGAAGTAGAACCTTTATTCTTCAAATTATCCTAGGTACACTCATGAGCATAATGGTCACCTCTACAAATGAAGAAACCTCTAGGTGATCCTTTCCTATCATCCTATTGGTTTCCCTTAAAACTACCTTTAAAACCATTTCCTGGTTTCTTGTTAGTTAAACCATTGTTGAATCTCTCATTCTAATTTTTGAATTGATTCTTGGAGCCTCCACTCCTCTACTTCCAATTCTTTTTTAAATTTTATTTAGAACTTCTAAACTTTTTCTTAAACTTATCTTTGTCCTAAGAATAAAAATTCAACTTTTGTTCTTACTTGAGCACCTTTTTAAATAATTGGTCCATGGATGTCCACCTCTCCACAAATCTGGGGTTTCAATACCATGATGAACTTCTTAACTCTAGATCTCTCTTTTGCCTAGTACTGATGTACATTACTTCAAAATTTTGGTGAACTATTCCCAATACTCATTCATCAATAGGACTCCTTGCTTTATGTTCCATAAATCTATAAGCTTCTAGTCAAAATATAACTATGGAAACCACCATGATCTGAAAAATGTCACAAACTACTCCCATGTAGTGGTGGTCGAGTTAAGATTCATTTTTAATTTTTTATTGTCCTAGCATATAGTTACTTTACCAACCACCTGATAAGCTCCCCAAACTACTTTGGTGACCTCAGATTAGTTTCAAATCTTGAAATACTTCTCTATCTCAGTCAACCATTCTTTAGTTCTATCACCCAAAATAGTTCCATCGAACGTAAGTGGATTCACCTTTTTCATATCTCTATCCAACTCCATGGCTACCTTTGCTATCAGATCTTGACGGTTTCCTTTCTCAGTGGGATGTTTTTAAAGTATATACGAATGCACTTCATTTTCATGTCCATGAACTTCCTATTCCAAGGCTAAAATTTGATCCCTAATTTTATTCATCACTGCAATAATTTGATCCAAATTTATTGCTTACTAAGCACCAAATTGATTAGAATCAAATAAAGGGTTATCATCATTGACATTTGAAGTACCCTCAATAAATACTCAAGATTTAACCATGTCCTTTTTGGTAAACAAAAGGATAGGAAATGTTAGTGAATTTTTAGACCCTAGAGTTCGAGCTACAACTCTGATACCACATGTTACATCCCCATTGGGATCTACTTAGAATAACATGATTTTTTAAAATTTAATCAATGTATTCTTTCATTATATTTCACCATGAGAATATAATTAGTGATATAGATAAAACACTCTAATTTTGTTAACTATAAAATAAGCATATAACATCTGTATGTCACTGATAACTATCTTTAGATGAAACCAAACATAAATGAATATAGAAAGTAATTATAGATTTCCATCCATGACTAATACAAACATACATCCACTATTTTCAATGTAAAATAATTCAATAATTACATTTCATTAGAGATAATATTTTAATAGTAATAAATACAATTACAAGATACAATAAACATGATACAAGACTCTATGAAACATGAGTTCCTGAACTCCAGTAGTCTCCAATTAAGTACTATTATGTAGAGGGAGAGCATCATCTGAGAAATTTTCCACACCAACCATGGACCATAAATCCCCTACATAATCCATTATCAATGAATGGCCCTCCATGGATGAGTAGATAGTGATGATGCAAGAATCTAGAGAGACAAGCTAGTACCTATGTGTTGTATGATTTCTAAGAATATGAAGTTTACCATAAATAAATTTGTTCTAAAATGATATTACACAAACATGTAAATCATATATATGAAATGTTAATGTATAAATAATATTACTTTGGCCAAAATTTTAAATATTTATTGGTCTCTAGGATCAATCAAATTCATACACATCACTTGATTGGATTACCTTCATCTAGCATTGATGATGCTAGTAAGCTAGTGAAGTCCATCTTACTACTTAGTAAACCAGTAATGTAAGATTTGGTTAACATATATATAACCAACATATTCATACATATTGCTTCCTGCTAGAAGGCATAAAACATGTTAAACATAGAAATAATCAAAATGTATACATTTAGTTTGTCAAACATATGAATGAATATCCATTATATCATTTATAAATAATAAGCATAACAAATATAGTGTATACTAACTAGGTATAATTTACATTTAGACTGCATATTTTTAATTTATGTAAGTAGATTCAAATATAATGCATTTTATGAAGAACAATAATATTATAGTCCATTATTCATATGAGCACTACTCCATTGCAAATAACTAATTATGAAAACATAATCTTTCATTTATACAACTTGTTAGATCTTTAGGAGGCTACATGCATATAAAAATGAAGTTTTATTCTTCAGGATTCTATAACTTAGTTTTTAATAATCAATAGAACTATAAATATAGCCACACATCATGATTCACTAATATATGATATATATGTACATGCACTTGTACATATTAATGTACTCATTGTTTGTACCACACACAAGTTTTCAACCAACATATAAATATTATATGAAAATGCAAATAGTCATTTATAATTCTAATCAGAAACTTTATAAAATTTCAAACAATCATTATGACTATCCTAGACACAAAATACATTGATGATTAATTATATGATATTAATATTCCCATAATATTAATAAACAAAGTGTTATAATAATTAGACTATTTATATCCTTACTCTACTCTTTATTAAGTCAAATTACCATCAAACACTCACATAGTTTATACAAGTATTTAATCTTCCTCTAACATCCCAGAGCATCTAATACCATTGATATTCTAGATTTTTTTAATTGCTTGAACTTTGATGTTATAACTATAAAGGAGAATCATACAATGCTCAGAGTCATATATTTTTATTTGCTTGATTTGATTCACTATAAAATATGACTTTATGATGTATACAATGATTATGTTCATATATGATAAATATAAACTTGGATTAATGTCATTATGTTCATATATGATAAATATGCTACTAATATTGTTATCTATCGTAGCTCTGATAGAACATGGGGATATTTTATAATTTTCTATAACTAATTACATTATCATTCACTAGGGATGCATTTATTTAATGAGTCATATATATACATACTTCACCACATTTTTTAAAATAGTAGTGCACTATAAAATATAGCTATACTTTATATGGTTCACTTAAGTATACACAGCTTTCTATATTTACATGTAAGCACCTATCTTCATGGATTTAAAATAGATATATACCTCAGTTCATGTTTATATAAGAATCATTGTTTAGATGTTCCTATACATCATTGTACTCCATACTTAGATCACACTTGTATAATTCACACTTTATGTAATTTTTTGCTTTACCAGATCATTATATAAAAATAAAATCCATTATAAAATCTAGGATACATAATACAACAAATATAACAATGTACACATTCAGTAAATAGCGACAAATATAATAATAATGTACACATTCAGTAAATATAGACATATATTCTCACTATATATTATCGACAATTAGTAGGATTTACATATTGCTAATAACATTCATATATATTGGGGATATTACATTCAATAATATTATAAAAAAATATTGACAGATACCACTAAGATCTATAGATATTTACACTGAATTATATTGGATATATACTAATCAATAAAATATAATCAACAAATAATGATACAATATAATAAGGATATTATATGATATATTGATATGGATATATTCACTATATTATAATGATATAAAATTAATCAATCAATAAGGATTAGCATTATAATTCACTTTGTGTGTGTGTGTGTGTGTGTGTGTGTGTGTGTGTGTTGAATAATATACTATCCCCACTATATATTCATATATAATTTTGTGTACCTATCGTTCTCTATATATATAATAAAATTATACCAAGTTCACTTTATTACATAGTTCATTATTTTCAAAAACACCCTATATATATTCACTATTTTAGATATTCTTTTGCATATACACCAAATTTTGGCAACTCACATAAAATTTAACTTCACCTACCTAATAAAATCTTCTAGGTTGGAATGGTATGATCTATAAATCCTCCCTTCGGTCTGATCTCCCTTCTCCTCTTAGCACTACCTTTTTTTCTCCAATTTTCTCTACCCCTTTCCTTCTTCTATTTGTGCCCCTTCTCTCCTATTTGTATCTCCTATGCCCTTGCATGAATAATGTGTTTTCCTTTCCATGAATATCTTTTTATTTCTTTTTTCTTTTATTGTTTTTATTATTCAAAGCAAAACTTGTCATTATTCCTAAATCTTATTTTTTCGCTTTAATTCATAATTAGAAAAATCTATTACAATATAGTTTTCTAATTATATTACCATTGTTTTATTTATTTTATTTGGTTTATTTATTTTATTTCTTATTTTTATATTTTCTAATTACTTATTAATAATATGACTTAATAATAAATAATCATAACGACTTACTAGTAATACGGCTAATATAAAGTCAATAATATTTTTTTAAATCTGAAATAGTGAATCAACAAATATTACATCAAAATATGATGCTTAGGTTACATGCAATAGTAATCAAATCATGAAAATTTATGTTCAATCATGAATTTCATAACATGATATAAGCATACTACTACATTATACATTAAATATACGTGTAAGAACCAAAATGTAATCACATGAGATTAATTCCACATAAGCATTAAACTGTGCTAACACATAACTAGTATGCATAAACAATTATCTAAATAAAAATAATCATCAAAAATACACTAATGTTAACCATTAAAAATTATACATATAATGAGTTATCTTTAAAGTGGTGTGTGTATGGTTATAGTTATTCCTCTATTATCCCCCAACACCTCCATCTATGTCACCCTCTCTGATGATGCTCTCCTTCTGTCATGCTCTAAGGGATGAATATTTCTTGTGTCTAACTCAAAACAATAAGGTAGTTAGTCCATAACAACATGACATATATATCATAAATTACTATTTAAATAACAAGTCAACATGATCACAATGTAAAGAATATACAATACATCTAAACTCATAACAATGCAATCATGAAATCAAAGAAACATACATCTATCCCATAACAACATATGACTTATAAATTAGTTAAATAATAATCAAATCAAATTTCCAAGCATAAGAATCCATAGTCAATCATGTAAATTTGCTTAGCAATGAGATTAAGATGTAGCATTTTACTTGTTTCTCTTTTTCTAGTGGATCTTCAATCGTGAATTAAATCATTTATAATAGGCCCATATTTTTTCATAGGTGCTAAATATTTATGTTTCAAATTTTCCTCCACAAAATTTTGATCATTATATCTTATATTTTATGATAACACTCAACTCTCCACTTATAATTCATAGAATTTTTAAACTCCAGCAAATACCACCATCAAGGTATTGGATGGAGTGATTAAGGATGAAGAGGGATGAGGAATAATTTAGTAGAGATGATGAGGGAGTCATTAGGGATGATGAGGGATGGTGAGGGTCAATGAGGGAGTCATTAGGGAGGACAATGGAGTGATTATGGATGATGAAGGATGGTGAGGGTTAATTAGGGAGTGATTATGGGTGATGAGGGACAAGGAAGGAGTAATTAGAGATATGAAGTATGATGAAGTAGTGATTAAGGATTATGAGGGATGGTGAGGTTCAATGAGAGAGTGATTAGGTGTCACATTCTGATTTCACCATATAATTAATAACTTTTTAATCTATGGATTAATATGGTTATTATCAGATTATCATTGATTTAATTTGAGCTTTATGACATATACTGGTATGAGATAGTGATATTTTTTATTAATATACATAATGTGATAGTTGTATTTTAATTATTCTATACATTTTGGATATATATTTGTTAGTTTTGCATCATTGATTGATTATATGACGACTCAGACTAAATACTTACTTATTGTGAGGTGGATGTAGGATAGATCATACCCTTAGAGTTTGATGAAGGAGAGCATCATTGGAGAGGATGGACTAGATGGGATGATTGGAGGGATGACTAGAGGAATTACTAGTGACCCTACACTCATGTACATTATATTTAAAATGTTATATGTGTAGCATGTCTTAGATGTTAGTACGTGGTTATAAAATCTTGTTTGTGATCTTATTTTTATGTAAATTTATTTTTTGCATTAGATTCCTTTAAATTAATTAACTTGATTTTTTTAGAATAAATCAAGAAATAGATATTTAATTGCTATAAGTGAATAGTTATTCAGTTATCTTATTTTGAAAACAATTAAAAAACTATTTATCCATTAGTTAACTAACTACCTATATTTTAATTGTTATCAAGGATTTGAATTATCCTAAAATGCTTTAGAATAAGTTGATCTAAAATTAATATTTTTAAAGCATGAAAAAGATTGTATTCAAAATTAGAAATAATATATCTTTATCAAATTGGTCATCTAAACTTATGCTTGAGTTAATTGGAGAGCAAGGACACATTAAACAAATAAAAGGTTTTAAATCTTAATTATAGAAGCTAAATTAAGGGAAGAGGATAGTTTGTTAAGAAAAGATAATAATTATTATTAGTGAATTTAAAATAAAGCAAAATATAATGCATGAAGAGGAATTAAAAGGAATTATCATGCAAAGTGAGGGACATAGCCTTTAGAGGGAATTTTAGTTTTATAAATCAAGCCTCTTTAAATTAAAAGGAAATAGAAACACAGAGAAAAATGGATAGGGAAGAGGCAAGAAGTTGGAGAAAAGTGGAAGAAAGTAAAAGAGTGGGAGCTTAACCTTTTTCCAAGAAATTTTTGTACAAGGTAGGTAATGCAAGTTATAATTATGTGTGTAATATTTTATATAGATATGCATAACACTAGTAATCTAAGTTATATATATAATATATATATATATATATATATATATATATATATATATATATATATATATATTACCAGTGTTAAATTAGATTTAGGTAGAGTCTTAATTTTGGAATGATCAACATCTAAAAATTAGAATGTGGAGTCTTTTGAAAGCTGAGCCAATTAATATAGTGCTTAGCTAGTTATTAAAGTACAAACCATAGATATAATACCCTTTAAATTAATTTTTGAATTTAAAATTAAATTAGATATATATATTAAAGAGTTTTGTGTTTAATTTAAAGACCTCATAAATTAAAACACTAAAGTCTTATAGAAAATTAAATTCTATTTATGATATGCCAATTCAGTAAAATTACTAATGTGGTTGTCTTTTCCAAATGAAGAACTATCAAAGCTTATAAATGGTCTCTTTGACACATATGGGATCATAATTTTTCTAGCCAGTTCACCATAGGCTATGCAGACATATTCATTATTAGCACTGCTCTCTGACTTATTGTATAATTCAAATATTTAGGTAGTACTCTAGACATAGACACTAAAATCTCTCATGACCCTTCAAAATTGAGAATAATTTTGTAGGGGGTAGAGGAATTTTATGAAGGCATCAAGAGAAATGGGTGAGACTCGATCTCTTGACCTTATAGAAGACTCTGTGTTATGAAGATTAATGTGTTGTCTAAGGAGCCATGGGACTGAAGCCAAATGGATTTTGTGCTCAATAAATTATTGAGTTAATTAATATGAAATGATGTGCCACTCTTATTAAATGCCTTGTCTTATATGTAAGTCAATGTAAAGGGTATATACAAATGTAAAAAGCTACATATAAAAATATAAAGCTATGAATGTGAATATAAAGTGAAATGCCAACCTTTAGAGTTAAAAATCCTTGTTTAGGATTAAAATGCCATAATATTAAAGATTATAATGATAAGTTTGGAAATATTAAAGGGTGGTGCTTATTTTATTCTATTTTATTATCTAGGTTGAGTGGTCAATTAGTAAAGTGTTGACTTATATATATTAAACCCTAAGTCATTTTTAATTTTGAAGCATTGAGTTTTAAAATGTAGCACTAAGTATAAGATGGAAATTTTTGAGTAAGTATAAAATTAAACAGTGATTCAATTTAGTAAAGCATTGTGTTACATAAATTAAACCCTAATTTCAGAAAAATATAAAATTGAGTTATTAATTTAAAGGTTGAGTCTTGAATTAGGTATAAAGTGTTGAGTTTCAATGGATTGAATGAGCTTTACTTAAATTGAGACCATGTATTTTCAAAAAAATGAAATTGGTAAAATAATTTATGTTTCTTCTTTAATGCAAGATCAAATGTTTAGTGGAACTTTATTTTTACCTCAAATTTCTATATAACGGTTAGAACAAGAGTGTCATTTAAAATAAAAATGAACGTGATTATCCTGAGAACCTTTTTAAAGTTGTATTATTTCCCTTGATCAATAATTAAATGTTGAAGTGATCTATTTACATAGTCTGGAATGAAATAGTAAAAATATAGCTACAGGAGTGGCTAAGAAGATAGACTTGCAATCTATTTTAGTTAATAGATTTACAATATACCCTATAAATGAATACCGATAAATAATGTCAGGTAAATATTTTTCAAATGGTTTAACTCATTAGAGAATGAAAAGAGGTAATTGTGTTGAATAATTATTAAGAGTAAATATAAACAATTTTTTTTTTTTAAATCATTATATTAAGGACATAAGAATAAATTATATGAGATGTTTGATTTTCAATCTTAGTGTGATCCTCTAATATGGATCAGGGTAAATGATGAGCTTTAGTCAATCAGTGAATTGATGTGACTATTTATCCTTGTAAGCCTCTTACATCGATGACTATGCTTAGAGTTTTATATTTTTAAGAATATCATAAACTATAGAAAAGTTAGACATTTTTAAATGGTAATGTTACTCTGAATTTGTATATAATGCTAATAGAGATAACCATTAGATTTGTAGCATAGTAGTGTTATGAAAACATGTCAACATGATCAAATTCTTTAGCATCGTGTAAAGATGAAAACTTGTGTGCATAATATTTTGAGAGAGTATTTTATATGTAAGTAATTAGACACTCCTAAAATAAAATAGTGCATCATGATGTGTGCCTTAAGATTATGTTTTTAAATGATTATTATTTTACAGTATATTCTAGGGTATACATGGATGGTATGATCCTATACTTGTTTATTCAATAATTATAGTGTAAGATTGATTGTTCATATTTGAGTAGAGTGATCATGCACAATGAACTATGATAGTATGGGATATCATGTAATACTTTATCTTAAACGTATATGTTCATATACTACATACTATAATTTTATGTCTACTCTCATCTAACTTGACTAATTAAATGGATGTGTTGGTTATTACTTGAACAGTATATGTTATAATAGTTAGTAGGACATGTATGCATACATACAATCTTGAGAATGTAAATGAATTTTAGGTTAGAAATTTATGTATTTTTATGAATTTATTTGGTATATATATGCTTTCTTGAATAAGAGCTTATGATTCCATGTATTTGTAATCGTACTTATTATGACCCTACTCCTCCCTATGATTACACATTGGCTCATGTGTAAACTACTAACCCTAGCTATCATGATTTCAGGCATCTAACATTCACTTTGACATTTCATACATCATACTCTCATCCCCTATACATCCTCAGCACATCTCAAACCTTTACATGTCAGACAAGATCTCTCAGCACCTCCTAGGGCCCTCCTAGAAGCCTATTGACCACCTAGAGTGGCCATTTAACTCAGGTCATCAATTAATAAGGAAAATCATGGCCTAGGTCACATGTTTCCTTCTTGAGAGTGGCATTATTGTCCATAACCTAGGCATAAAGTACAAAAAAGGCCCCTATTTGGGCCCAAACGGCTAGAAACGGCTAGTTTTCAGTTGGCTGGTAGATTAGGGTTGAGATGCATGCCACTTTCTCATTAATTTGAGTCTTTATTCAATCTATCCTTAAAAATTTATCTAATATTCCCACTTTATAATCACACTCAAATCTTTTTTTCCTTCTCGAATCTCTCTTAGTTCTTTCTTGGCACATTCATCTTTCATTGTGACAGGGGATGCCCTACCATACTGTAGCTTATCTTAGTGATTCACATTGCTATCTGTAGTATTCCTAAAGATTTTGGGTTGATACTTATTCCCTAAAGAATCCATTTCACATATTTTTGTGCTCCTTTCATTTGCTCTCTCATAGATTGATAGCTTCTCCTTCAGCTCTTCCACAGGGTTTGGCTCTTAGTTTAGACTCAACTCAAACACACCCTGATCCTCTTCCGCTCTTGCTTCCTAGCTTGGATAATCAATTGGTATAAATTATACAAACTTGTTTTGAGTTTTATATGAGGGAAATTTTCTATGCAAATTGAATTTTTTTTTTGTTTTTATTAGTATACATGCTAGGAATTTGATTGTTTTTAGTGATTTAACTTGTTTAGGGTATTATCTAGGATAGTTTTTGAAGTCTATATACTTGTATATGGATACAAATATCTTAATTTCTTGAAATATCTTCCATTATATGTTATTCTTGAATCCTACATGCTCAAAAAAACTTATATAATTTACATAAACAATCCTCTCTCTTGTTAAACTAAACAATTGCATTGTTAGAGAACAATATTGTTGAAAGTAAAGAGATAGATCAAACATAGATTAGGCATGCTCTTGAATCCTTTCTTGAAAATGTATTTATTTATTAAGACATCTTTGATTTGGCCTAAAAATTCCTTTTCTTCTTAGTTTACACATTACTTGGTATCTCTCTTTATTCAACATTATTATTTTTGTAATTTGTATCCAATAAGCTATCTAGTCTTAGCTACTTACTTTAATATAGTTATACCCATTAGAAATACATGCATCATTTTTACACTTTATCATGTTATCCCTAACCTAGTTTACAGGTCTATCTATATCTTAGTTCATGCCATGAAATTAGATTGCCACTATAGATCTCTTATAGCCTATAGAAGACTTGAGCCTTCTAGCCTTCCAATTGTTTGTTTAAGTACCTTGTGCACCCCCATGCCAACCACTAGTGGCTCCATTAAAATTCTTGGAGATATATTTTGGCATGCCTAGTGGGACCTAACATATAATCTCATGCTAGTTTTGTCCCATTTAGATCTCTCTTAGCCAACTCCCTTCTACTAGCTATTAGGCTTTGCTTTCAGGTGTGTTTTAGCTCTCTCCTTGGTTGTTTTCTCTTTCTTTGGTTTTATGTTATTCTCCCCATTTTTATCCATCAATTTTCCTTTTCTAATGTCTCCCATGTTGCTCTTCTTTCATTGCATCCATGGTTAGCCTTCCACCCTTGGAATGATAATCCTATCATATTTAGGGCCTTATCCCTGAGCTCACTCATGAGCAAACCATAGATAAAATAGAACACCATAGACACTTAGGATCCAAGAGGTTCCCTTGATCTTGCATGGTGATCTAGACCCTCTCAAATTTTAAAGGTAATAATATTAATAGGTATACAACTAATGGACTTGATTCCCTTTTCACCAATCTGAGCTTCATTGATCTGAGGATGTTTCCCCTTGATCTCATATCATGACTCATTCACTCATTTGAGGTGATGAGACACCCTTATGTAACTGAGACTGATGAGCTATGTGTTATCATTTATGATTACCATAGATGCCTTTAAGTGAATGAAATTAACTCTTATCACCCTATTATTAAGTATCATGCTTCCTCTATAGATAGAGCTTACACCCATTTAATTTTGAGTGCCTCGACTAATTATCATGTGAGTTCCCTACCTCTTTCTTAACATGAGACTATACATCAATAACCCCCTCATGTCCATGTTATTGGTCATAGGTATTCTAACTTAATGAGGCACCTTCATCACGAGGAGTCATCCTATTCTCTTAGTCTTTCCTTTAGATTTTATGATGAGCATGTTGATTTTGATCACCACTTATGGCCTAGAGATCCATGGGATGCCTATCCCAAGTATCAGTGCCCTCAAGTTGACCCTTATTTGATGGAACATGACCAGCATCACGAATACCTAGGTCACCATGATTATTTCCATGAGTATGACATGTCATCCCATCATCCCCATAGGGAATATTATCCTTACCATGGTCATTCCCCACCACATGGTAGTGATGATTTCTATCATGAGCATCTCACATATTAAGAGTCACCCTGGCATCATCCTCTTTATGATAAAGGGTATGATGATGTTTATTAGCCTAAGAAATATCATCACTATCATAAGCCCCTTCTTGGATCTTGTCACCATCCCACTATCAATCATGCCTATGAGGATATCTATAGGAATCCTCTAGCCCCTTGGGTACATGTTATTCCCCTTCCTACTCCTATCCCTGAACATCCTAAGTTCAATGGGACTGAAGACTCTAGTCCCATGAATCATATTACAACATTCTTGATGGTGTTTATAGATTAGGAATAGGATAAAGGCATTATGTTTAATCTATTCGCTCATTCTCTACGAGTTAAAGCTCTTATTTGGATTCAAAATCTGCCTCTAGATTCTATTTTTATTTCTAGCTCCTTCTAGATGACTTTTTCTAGAACTTTGATATCTCTAGACCTTTCAACCTTGTAATCCCATCACTCACCTCCATAGTATAGGCTAAGGGTGATTTAAACTTTGATTTTGTGTGTAGGTGGAATTTAGCCATCCATACATATAAAATAATGTTCTCATATGATTAGCTTTATGAAATGTTCATGTGAGCATTGAGGTAGGATGTTCACCTTGAGGTCCTCAAGCATGAGTCCACCTCGTATGATGAAGCTATTAAGAAGTGTCTAAAGATCAATGCCTTTAAGGTATGTGTGAGCATGCATCCCATGCTAACCCAAATGTTATCCTCTTTGCATGATCATGATTACAACATGATCAGTGATGGTGTTACTATTTTTACTCTTGAGAAGGAAAAGAAGGACATCCATGAGGTGAATGCTTTGAGTAAGAAGCTAGTTAAAAAGAAGGCTTCTGACTAAAACATATTAAAATAATGAATTATGTTCCCTTATAACCCTACCAATTTTTGCAATTTACATTGGATGAAAGGGCATGATGATGTCAATTTTGCTACCTAAAAGTCTGGTGTGCAAGCCTTGCCTCCCTCTTAGAGTTATCCACTTATAAAACCCAATCATAAATTGAATGTGTTCAAAGAGCCTCTACTTGACCATGATAAGGAGAAGAAGAAGAAGAATAAAAATAAGAAATGAAAGGATAAGGCACCTCATTTTGGTTTTTTACTCTTCTACCTCTTCTGACTCCTCTTCCTAAGTTGACTTGAGAGGGAAATCCAAGTGTGAGAGTATCAAGGTTGTTGTTGTTATTAATATAGCCTCTACTAGGTATGAGTGATTTCTCAACACATGCTCAAGTTGGGTCACCAACCCTATTAGAGATACTAGTGGTGTTGGGCCTCTTTTTTATCCCATGGGGGTATGGAATCCCAAAGTCAAATTGACTTTATGCATAACATCCCTCCCCAAGCTAGATAACATCCTTACTCCATCATAGAGTAGTTACATGGCCTCTCAACTAAGATCTCCATTTGGGACCTTCTTCACCTTTTCCCTAATCAAAGGTTCTTAATCTTTGATGAGATGGGTCTCTCTCATTAGGGGTCATTGTGGGATGACATTGAAGCTTTGTTCAACTCTGATGTATTTGAACATCCTCATTCTCCTATCCTATCTTTCAACCTTGCCTCTTTATCAAACACTTCAGTTATTACAAAGGGGGCTCAATTCCCCCTCTATATTAAGACTTTTTTGATGAATATTATGTTAATAAATGCATCATTGATGAAGGAGTTGTATTGAATATTATGCCCCTATGTGTGTTCAACGAGCTTGGGATCAGTCAAAAGAATCTCTCTGATTCTTTGCATAATTGTGTTAGTTTCAACAATGACATAGTTTTGCTAGTGGAAAATGTGAATCTTTAGGTCAAATTTGACCCCAAGATAGTCAGGATCAAGTTTTGTGTGGTTAACTTAGATATATCATACAATATGATTCTTTGTCATCCTTGGACAACTACCATACAAGCTATCACATTAGCCATGTTTTGCATGGTGAAGTTCATGTATAAAGGTAAGGTTCATACCATGGAGGCTAACTCAAATCTTTGAGCATTGCTTTACATAAAGACAAAGCCCTTAAGAGAGGCTTTGGCTATCTCCTCATAGGGCTCTATGGACTCACACACACCCCCTACTTCAGAGTCTCATTTTATCAAGGATGAACATTGTGATCCAATTAAATATCAAGCAATGTTCACTCTTTTAGATTTTGGCATGTGTCAACCAACTCCCTCTCTAGCTTCATGGTGATAGGTTGGTTCTTCCCTTCTTAAATACATCTTTCAATATGTTTCCCTAAATTTCAAAATTCCCCTCTCATCATGATTTTCCCATCAAAGTTTAAGCTCTCTCAATGCATCTCCCATAAAAATCAGTAGGTTGCTAAGTCCGATCTTGAGTGTTATTCCATACATCGTATAACATGAAAACTGATAAATGAGAGGAGAAATTATAATAACCTCATGCCCATAAATCATATGTTCTACTATCCTCTTACTTGTTTGGGTCTATAGGTCTTGTTCACCAATAATGACCCCACCTTTATAACTCTTATGTTTCAAGTCATGACTGGTGAGCCTAAGTATATGGCTGTTCCATATCATTCTTCCTACCTTTTCCCTATTATTTATCCTTTTTTTAGGATATGAAATGGCCTACCTTAGGGTTAATCCTCTAGTTAGGGTGAAGTGGTGGCCTACCCTTGGGGGCAGGCCTGGGCATATGCCTATGGTGCTTTGATGAGCCTTAGAGCTTACCAAAACACCCTCCTTAGGCCCCCTTTCAATGGATTTCCCCTATCATTACATCCATCATCTAATCCTTATGGGTATCCTTAGTTATTTTTCTTGTGTACTCCTCCTTAGATTCACCTTGGGATATAATAAAAAAAAAATCTTATTTTAGTTGGTTGGGATACTACTTGCTAGTAGCTAGCCCTCTACCAACTCCCTCTCTCTTTCACTATAGTGCCTATAGGTGGTGTGTGTTAGTGGTTGTGATTATATAGGACTTGCTCTAACCTTTATTAGCTATTATTAATCTATCATAGGCCTTCTACCACCCCTAATTGCTTATCATTATGGTTATCATTGAGACACTCTCTCATGTTTAGCCCCCACATAGTAATGATGGTTCTACCAGTTGAGGTACCTTTCCTACCTCTATAACCCTGACTCCTACTCATGTCTGTACGATAGAGAAACATGACCATGAATATGTCATGTAAGTGGTGGAACAATAAACACATGTTTAAGTAATCTTAACAACTATTTTTTCTTTTCTCCCTCCCTTCCCAACCTTTCTTGGTAAGTTTTGGCCCTGTCAGGCTCCCCAAGCCTATTTTTGGCCCTTTCTAGCCTAGGTCATGGGTTTTGGGTTAAGCCACATTCTATAAGTGGGCCAAGATATGATCCTCATGGCATATCAATGGTATAATCTATTGGTTTTCCTAGGCAAGCCATGACCTGGGCCTGGAGCCTTCTTCTTGCCCTCTCCCAACCTTCATTTCATCTTATTGTTTCTCCTAGAACCACCAAACCTTCATCTTATGGGTTTTGGCCCATTTCAAATGTAATTTTGGGGTCTATTTCTCTCTTTAAGGCCTCCGTGGTTGTGTTTTGATACCATTATAGTCTCTTAGACCCTCAAGTCCTACAACCTATCATGCCTATATATTCCTTACTAAGGTACACCTTGGGATAGAATTTGATCTATCTTCTTCTTTTAGTTATTAATTTCTTTGCTCATTTTTAGCTAATCCCTACTGAATCCCTCTCCCTCCTTCACTATGGTTCTTGTAGGTGTTTTTTAGTGTCTTTAGTTACTCCAAGACTTGCTTTGGTCTTCAATAACTAGTCTTTATCCCTTCATGGACATCCTACCACCCTTCATCACCTCATCCCATAATTGGTATTGGTCTTTGCCCCTTGATTTCACATTGATTATGTTTTTTGTCTCCCTCATGTAACTTGATCATATTTATCTGTGTTGATAAATCCTTTTATATCATCCTCTTACATTCTTAACCCCCATCATGGTACACCTCTCAGTGGAAATTCACATGGATGTCAATATTTGAGGTAACCTAGGACCCACCATTATTACTTGTATTATCAATGACCCATAGAGTTATGAGCTTATTATAGTTGTTTACCTCCTTATTAGTGAGATAAATAATATAGCCAAGTTTCACACAATCATTGGTACTTTGACTAATGCTCATGTAATAGGCACCTACTATGTGTAATTATTTTGACTCACTCTTAGTTGTGTCTCAGCTTATTAGTACTTGGGCCATCTTTAGCTCTAAGTTTATCCCCTTCTTTAAGGTGGCACATGATTTTCTCTCCTTATTTGAGGATGTCCAGGTCACCTATATCCCTCATAGGGAGAACACTAGGGTTGACACCTTAGTGAATGTCATTATATATTGTATGATTTGATTCAATATCACTTGTGTCTCTTCTTCATATGAGATAGAGCTAGAGCTAGATCTGGCACTAAATTTGGATTACATAGCATTTTCCTCTCACCCATAGATCACATCATTAACTTCTTCTACTACCATCTTTATCTAGTAAGTGTAGGTAATGTTATCTTTTATCTTTTTATTTCTTACTATCTTTTGATTTTATGTGGATTCTAGGTACTACACAACACTCCTTGTTCATTTGATTACTGATTGCTTGTACCTCAAGGATATATGTAATCATAGTTTTAGTGACCCCACTCTTCCTTATGATTACACATTGGCTCATGTGAAAACTACCAACCCTATTTATCCCACTTTAAGTCATCTACCATTTGCTTTGACCTTTCTTTCATCATACTCTCATCCCTTATACATCTTCAGTATATCTCAAACCTTTTGCACACTAGACAGGCTCTCTAGGTACCTCTTGGGACCCTTTTAGAGGTCTACTGACCACCTAGAGTGGCCATTTAACCCATGTCATGTTTTAGGAAGTAAACCCATAGTCTAGGCTATACATTTCCTTCACAAAATTCATGGCCTCGATTGTGGCCCAGGTTAAAAGTGAAAAAGGGCCCTTGTTTGGGCCCAAATAGCTAGAAACAACTAGTTTTTGATTGTTTGCTGGATTAGGGTTGATATATATGCCATTTTTTCATTCATTTGAGTTTATATTCATGCTCTCATACATTTTTTATCCAATCTTCCCACTTGATCATTACACTCAAATCTTAGTTGCCTTTTTGAATCTCTCTTGGTTCTTGATTGGCACACTCAGATTTCATTGTGATAGAGGATGCTTTACCATATCACAGCTTATCTTGGTGATTCACATTACTATGTATAGTATTATTTAATCTTATGGGTTTCTCATTGCTCCCTCAATACTTCATTGTACCTATTATTATGCTCCTTGAATGGGCTCCCTTATAGATTGGCAACTTCTCCTTCACCTCTTCCACAAATTTTGGCTCTTATCTAGACTTAGATCATACACAACTTGATCCTCTTCCTTTATTGATTCTTTTCTTGGATAATCAGTTGGTAGAAAGTTTTCACACTTCTTTTGAGTTTGATATGATGGAAATTTTCTATGCAAAATGAAATTCTTATTTTTTTGTAGTAGTATACATGTTAGGGTTTGACTATTGTTAGTGAATTAGATTGTTTAGGGTATTATATAGGATAATTTTTGAAGTTTATGCATCTGTATGTAGATAATAATATCTTCATTGATTGAAATATCTTCCATTATATTTTATGTTTACATTAAAAATGTTTATCATTACATAATAGTATCCTACATGCTCTAAATAACATATACAATTTTCATAAATAATCTGCTCTCTTTTTAAACTAGAAAATTTTATTATTAGAGAACAATAGTGTTGAACGTAAAGAGAGAACTCAAACTTATATTATGAATAATCTTGAACCATTTCTTGAAAATGTCTTTACTACTTAAAACATCTTTTATTTGGCCTGAAAGTGCCTTTGCTTCTAAATTTATGCATTACTTGTTAGCTCTTTTTATTCAACATTATTATTTCCATAATTTATATACAATTAGTTGTCTAGTCTTAGCTACTTGTTTTACTCTAGTTACACTTGCTATAGATACATATGTCCTTTGTGTGCTTGATCATGTTATGCCTAACCTGATTTACAAGTCTATCTATAACTTGGTGCAAGCTAGTAAACTGGATAGACACTATAGATCTCTTGTAGCCTATAGAATCCTTGAGCTTGATAGCCTTCTAGTTATTTGTTTAAGTTACTTGTGTACCCTCTACCAAACACTTTTGGCTCCATTCAAAATATTGGAGATACCATATTTATGACTACTTAGTATGACTAATTATGAGAAAAATGAGTAGTTATGCCTTAAAACACTATACTATGATATTATGGGATATCATTAGGTGTAATTATTAAGAACTTATTGTAGTAGTTGAGAAACTATAGTTTAAAATGAATGTGAAACATACTTAGGTGGTATGAATTATAGGCATTAATTCCTATTTGAGTTAAATAAGAAAGTATGATTCATTCATGTGTGGATGGAATAAAATTATACTTTTCTTACTCTTATGTTTAGCATGTGATGTGATATGATTGCTAGGAGAATGTACTTAGTATTAATATTTTGGGTTAGATAATATATAGTGAGACATTATCTTTGGTATGTATGATTTGCATGTCAGTGTGATATATTTTAATAAATTAGGTTTGTTATGATACACTACATGTTTAGTCTTATGACATCATACACACTTGGGTACTAGATTGTTCTATGGATTCCTGCACCATTCTATCTACCCATCCATAAAGGGAAGGCTATCCTCTAATAGGGAATTATGTGGGGAATCTTTGGTTGTTGTTTGGAGTGAAAAAAAATTTGGAAGAAGCTCTCCTTCTCCACAATAATATTACTTACTTGGAAACTATGTTATAGATTTAATGATACACAAGTTGGTTCATCTTAAGATTTGGTGGGCTTGGTGTCTATTTATTATGTTAAAGATGAATTCCTAAAGGAAATGTAATTGTATTTCATTTGTATATGCTAAATAGAAGTTGTTGTATTAGTGGACTACCTATGGCTAAGTCCCAATGTATTTACTTTCCTTGATACAGTGATATATTATATTGCATTTAGTATTGGAATTTTGGAACTGTTGTTATTCAAAAAAATTTATTATGATTAGTTAAAGTTATTTAGTATAACTATGGTTGAGTGGAATGAATGTTAAGTAATAGTTAAAAATAATTACTCCATTATTCTAAGTATAACTTAAGGTTGTTAACATGAGTTATGCTGAAGGAATGATTATAAATGATGAGGAATGGTGAGGGTCAATAAGGGAGTGATTAGAGATGATAAGGGAAGAGGATGGAGTGATTAAGGATGATGAAGTGATGATGAGGGATGATGAGGGAGTAATTAGGGATGATGAGGGATAGTGAGATCCAATGAGGGAGTGATTAATAATGATGAGGTAGTGATTAAATATGATGAAGGATGGTGAGATTCATTGAGGGATTAATCATGGATGATGAGAGAGTGATTAGAGATGACTAGGGATAATGATGGTCCATAAGGGAGTGATTAGAAACAATGAGGAATGATGAGAGAGTGATTAGGGGTGATGATGGATGAGTAGTACATGATCAAGGATGAGAGATGGATGATGAATAATTAAAATTAACACAAAGTGGTTTTTTGATGTGTGCAAGTCATCAATGTGACTTATGCTACCCCAATCACACCACTTTGCATCAAGTTCAAAGTCACTGGTTTGAAGACTTCAATTTTGACAAACCCAGAACCCTTAGAAATGTTAAGAATCAATTTTTAAGGCATAAAAACCTAAAAAATGACTATATGTTTACTAATAATGGACAAGAATTGCAAAATTTATGCCCTAAAATCCCTAGGTTCAATACTTAGACCTTGAAAATGCCTAAGTATTGACCAGATTATTGTTATGGGGAGGGAGAACATCATCTAAGCACTTTTCTACACCAACCACAGACCATCAATCCCCCACACAATTCCTCATCAAATAATTTCCCTCCCTTCATGGATAAGTAGATAGTGACGATGTGAGGATCTAGAGAGATAAGTTAGTATCTATGTGTTGTATGATTTCTAAGAACATGAATTGTACCATAAAGAAATCCATTCTAACATGATATCACATAAACATATAAATCATACCTATGAAATAAAAATGTCTAACTAACATTACTTTGGGAAAGGTTTTCAATAGTTATTGATCTCTAAGATCAGTCAAATTCATACACAACACTTGATTGGATTACCTTCATTTGGCATTGATTATGCTAGTAAAATAGTTAAGTCTATCTCACTACTTAGTACCAACTATGTGAGATTTGGTTAACATATATATATAATCAACAAATTCATACATATTACTTCTTACTAGCAGGCATAAAACATGCTAAACATAGGAATAATCAAAATGCATACATTTAGTCAGTCAAACATATGAATGAATCTCCACTATATCATTTATAAATAATAAGTATAGTGCATACCAACCATCTATAATCTACATTTAGACTACATATTTTTAATTTTCATAAATAGATTAAAATATAATGTGTTCTATGACAAGTAAAAATATCATAGTCCATTGTTCATATGTGCACTACTCCATTATAAACAACCACTTATGAAAATGTAATCTTTCATCTATACAACTTATTTCATCTTTAGGAGGGTACATGCATATATAAATAGAATTATATTCTCCAGGAGTCTAATCAATAGAACTATAAATATAGCCATACATTATGATGTACTAATATATGTTATATACGTACATGTGCTTGTACATATTAATATACTCATAGTATGTATTGCATAAAGGTTTTCAAAAACATATAAATGTTGTATGAAAATGCTAGTAGTCATTTATAATTCTAATAAAAAACATCATATGATTTCAAACAATCAGTATGACTCTCCTAGACACAAAATACATTGACAATTAATTATACGATATTATTATTCCCAAAATATTAATGAACAAAGTGTTATAATAATTAGACTATTTATATCTTTACTTTGCTCTTTCTTAAGTCAAATTTCTATCAAACACTCACATAGTTTCTAATTAGCAGGATTTAATATTCCTATAACATCTCAAAGCATCTAATACTGCTAATATTCTAGATTT